>CCAG010012557.1:0-26435 GCA_001077435.1 Glossina morsitans morsitans
AGATTCCATAGACCTGATGTGTACTCTGTGCTCTAATAAGGGTATCATATGACGCAGCAATTATTCGAGAGTAAGACGAACCAAATTATTGTCAATTTTTTTTATTTTTACTTATCTACTTAAGTATGGATTTAAATACAACCGGATAACTTGGATCATATGGTCGCCTATCCTGAAAACTCTAACGCATTTGAGATTTGTACCCGCGATCCTTGTTATTATAAAAACCTACAATCAATAAAATGACTGCAACCAAATTTTATTATTTGAATCTCAAAAGTCTCCAGAATATTCCGCATTACCTTCAATACTATGGGTGGGAATAGCTTTTACTCTATAATCTAATAAAAACTTGACTTTTTCTAGTAAGTAACTCAGTAAAACAACTACTACTTTGAAAACATATATAAAAACCTTTTGCTTATAAGCATTAATTTTATTTCTTCAGGAAAACAAACAAACATTCGCATACGTACAATCACCTATATTTGATACGAAGATAAGATGTCTTTGTAGAAGGGCTTTAACTGGGCTTAAGATGAACATAAACAAACTACCGGCACTAAATCTTGATATACGAATCTAAGGATAAATGCGAAAAAAGACGTCAGTAAAGCAAATAAAATACTACTAAATGTATATATACATATATATACATATATATATATATATATATGTGTGTGTGTGTATGAATGTATGCAAATTTATGTACTTATGTGTTATACAATACACCCTCATACGAAATGAATGAATGACATGAATGCATGCATGCATGCATGCATTCAATCGAATAGTGTCTGCAGTTAAGGTTTCTCTTACTCGTTATTATCTCTTCACAGACTATAAATAGTATGATGACTGAAGCATAAAACTGCCGGTGAAGAAAGCAACAGCAACAACAACAATAACAACAACACCAACCAACAACAATAATAAAAATAACAGCAATAATACAGTAAATAACATATTCAAGCCTGGCATAACTACTTACATAGGAAATTGGAACATGAACACAACTAACTATTCATTCCTATATAAGTTAAGTTAAGTATACGTTAAGTATACAATCCTTGTATAAATGGAATGGAATATATTCCAAATTATATTTTTGCTGCTCATGCTCATACATAACAACATATAATAATGACACATACAAGCACACAAATATGAACGGTATGAACCAAGCCAGACCTTGGGTATTTAGTTGCATGAAAACTAGTAGAAACTAATTCCTGGAACTCCATTTATCGATTACTGACAAATAAATGCTGGGCGAGACATAAACGTATAACCGGCGGCTTATTTACGTCTGCTTCTGCTTCTGGGATATTGTGTTGCTGCAGCTGCTGCTGCTGCTGCTGCTGCTACTGCTGCTGCACTTAGTGCAATACGATTAATAGTAGCAATAGTAAAAAAATATGCAAGAGGGACCATACGGGGAAGAGGAAAGACACACAGTATGGAAAAAGCTCAAAGAGAGAGAGATATGAAGAGAGAACGAGAGAGAGAGACAGAGAGAGAGAAGGAGATTATATTTTATAAATGAATGTGTCTGCTAACACTTTAACTACAAAAACCAAAAGAAAAACAAAAAAAAAAAAATTCGAAAAAAAACAAAAATATCTCGAGTATAGGAACAACAACCTATAGCTGGAATATTTGCCTTTGCAGAGCATATATTCAGGTTCATTGGAAGACAAACTCTAAAAGAACTATAACGTAAGCTTATGTATGTGAAGCAAGGTCTTTAGTAAAAGAAAAAGAAGCAAACAAAAACTTGAACAACAACATCAACAACAAAAAATTCATTATTGCAGACTGCAAGATTCATGCGCACAACACGGGCGTGGTATCATTTCTAACGATGACAGAATTTCCATAAATGAATCTATGCATGAAAACTCTCCACAAATGTGCATGAATGTGTATGCATTTGTGCATGTGTGTGTGCGTGTGTGTGTGTGTGTGTGTGTTTTCTTTTGGCAACAGCTGTTCTTTAAATCACTGGCCGCAGTTAAAATATATTATAGCGGCATACCCATACACAAACGCATGCACACACACCCATACATGCATACATGTTTACAATCGTCACATACATATTTGGAAAAAATCCGTTTAACGTTATTTTTGCTTATTGTATTTTTTTTGTTTTTTAATTTCCTTTTTTCGGTGGTCGTACGTATACGTACGTATGTCACAACACATTTTATATACATATTTTAAATTTAATTAAAAAATACTTAAGCAGGTTAAGCATGTTTTTGCTGTTGTATAATTATTTATAAAGAGAACAACATTGTGCCAAGTGCGTATGTACGTTCGTGCGTGCGTGCGTGCGAGTCTATGGTTGAGTGTGTGTGTGTGTGTGTGTGTGTGTGTGTGCGCACGGGCATGGATTGATTTCATTAACTGGAAATTACGCTTTAAAATTTAAACCATAACATAAACCGTCTTTTGTAATTTATACCCTTAACCATATTGTATGTGAATAGAGAGATCTGCTGCGTAGTAAAGCAGCATGAGATGCATGGCTTGAATTTGTGTGGGTGTTTTTGTTTAGTTTATTGTGCTATGTGCTGTGGGAATTTATTATCTCTGTTTTATATATATATCTATATAGATATATATATAAACAATGCGGGTTTAATTTCATTGAATTTGCTTTTATTTTGTTGTTATTGTCGCTGTATTTCACTCAAAGGGGCCATGAACTCATCTTTAATTTTATGACTAACTACATTTTTATTGCGCTTTCAATGGAAAGACTTAGAACGGCACAAAATATGCGGGTTTATTACCTTCTTTGATAAAAGATATATATGTTCCGGTATATGTTCCCCTTTGTTCTATAACTACATACACATGTATATGTATATGTGTATATATATATACATATATATATATATGTGTGGGTTTACATTCGTTTTGCGGTAGCATTAAGACAGGTGTTAAGTAAACAGGTAGAATATTAAAGTAGTTAAGACCAGTTGGCTGAAGGACAAGGATTCCTATTAAGACTTTACCGATAGTTATCCTTATAAATGGAAAAGTTTTCGTAATGAAATCATTTTCTCAAAGATAT
Organism: Glossina morsitans morsitans; assembly: GCA_001077435.1. Classification (NCBI taxonomy): domain Eukaryota; kingdom Metazoa; phylum Arthropoda; class Insecta; order Diptera; family Glossinidae; genus Glossina; species Glossina morsitans. The sequence goes on from CCAG010012557.1 coordinate 3,086, forward strand.
CTGCTTTTACAATGAGAACTTTTGCACTTGCGGATCTAAAAATACAGTGGAATTATCTATAACGTGGTCTCGTTTAATGCGGCCAAAAAATTGCGATTGTGCCCGCATAACGTGTTAGAAGAGCCGCGAATAAAGCGGTGAAAGAATGAGGCAGACAATAGATTTTTATACAATCTTTTCTCTCTTTCACTCTTGTGAAAAAAACATATTTATTATTCAACGACCGTAAGCCTTTTTTCTCACCCAATGTCTTAAGGCTGACTACAAAATAAAGTTGTTTTACATCAATCGTTTCGGGCTGTGAACGGCTCATGTAAATGCATAACCCCAAGCAAATCGTATAACACGGATTTATGTAAGGCGGAATGTATTTACCATGTCATAGAGGCATCCACTGTAATCCTAACTGGGAGGATAAATTATGAAGCGAACATAGACGTGCCGAAAGTCCCACGGGCTCATAATGAGACCTGGACTACAGTCGTTCGACTATTGACTATGGGGAGGCTCAACTATCTATAATCTGGGAGCAGGTTTTTCCTGTGGTCGCCATATTGAAAGAAGTTTTGCTTTCTTAACAAAAAAGAGCATTTTGTTTCTCTTAGGTACATTGCTATACAGGAAGTACAAGCCAGCTGGGCAGAAATAATTAGGTTGTCGAGCATTGGAGATTATTTTTTGCCAATGTGTATATGTTTGGAAGAAACAATTTCGATGACTATACGGGATCGTATGGGAGATCCAAGAGCAAAACTGACTACGGTCACCTAAGGTAATGCTAAAGGCTTCATAGTATAAATCAAAATACCAAGGGTGTCAGGATGCTCATTTTAGCTAGACAGCATGTAGTTAGGATCACCCGACAGGGATCTCCAAGCCGAAGTGATAAAACTTTACGAATGCCTAGGAAATCTAAGTTTCTATTGCTTGGACGAAGTGACAGCGCACTGCGAATTAGCGGCCCTACCGCACCCGCTTTTGCATCAGCTCGGAATGAACCCCTATAAATTATTGATCCTCAGAAAATTCTTTCTAGGCATGAGCGGCAGCGCATTATGAGGCGCAGGGAGACATCGAACACTCCTAGCCAAAAACTTTAGATTAATCTGGAACTCGAGGTGTAATGAAGTTGCTAGCTGATAAGGATTGCCTCGTTTACTAACCCACTACCAAAAGGTGTATAAATGTTTGCAAAAGGCGGAAGAAAGCTGAGGAGGCTTTATAAAGCAAATGTAGCCCAAAACTTTTTGGGCGTTCTACGCCTGTTTTTACAAGAATCAAATTCATTTTCATCTATGCGTTTCATCTGTCCCGTCAGCCAGTAGGGATACATAGTAAGTTCCAACTTTTTGTCTCAGGCTTTGCTACGTTCGCATTTAGATGAAGGCGGCATACATAATTTACATAAGCTACACTGTAAATATAAGTTTTCGCCCAGCCTCTTTTGGTCCGTGGATAATTCGTATAATTTGCAATGCTTTGTCCGTAATTTTCTAATGTCTAATACACATTATGTAGTAAAAAGTATATAGCATACAGTGCAGAGTGTATAGTGAACAGTTTTTAGTGTACTTTACATAATCTCTGATATCAAACATCTAATATTTGGTATCTAATATCTAGTGTCTAGTGTTTAGTATCGACCATTTAATATTTGGTATACAATATAGTATATAGTACTGTTTATAATCTGGTACCTAGTATCGAGTATGTAACATCTCGTGTCTAGTATTTAGTATCGAATATACAGTGTCTGTTATCCAATATTCAGTATGCACTCTATAGTATCTATATATAGTCCATTATATCGAATAATTAAGATCCAGCATTTACTGTCTAATGCATAGCACCTAGTATCTAGTGTTTAATATCTAATATCCAATGTGCAGTGTTCTTGTATGGAGTATTTAGTAATTCAGTATCTGGTAAACCACTTATCTATACTACTATCTAAAATCTAATATTACATACACTATCTAGCATGTAGTATGTGTAGTAATATCTGTTGGGTTGGCGAAGATGAAATTTGTAGATAAAATTGTATATAGTTGCAATATCGTATATTATCTAGCATCTATTATATACTATATACAATGTAGTATGGAGAATATAGTAAGTATATAACGCATAATATATAGTATTTAGCTAACGGTACATAATGCGTAGTAGTATCCAGAATGTATATTCAATATCTATTATATACTATATACCATCTAGTACATAACTCATATTATATTGTATATAGTTTACGGTATATAGTACGTAGTACGCAGAACATATACACATTTTTTCAATGTCGTTTTATGCGTGAAATTGTGTTTACAACAGGTGGTCAGCAGGACAGATAAGTGTGTAACCTTCATTGCGAAAGTTCAAAGATTTGTTCAATAAAAAACAAAAAAAAAACAAATGATTATTTATCGTTTTGCAATATAGAAATATCAAGAGCTCATCTATCAACAAATCGAATAAATTTAAGTTTAGTTGATATTTTATTAATAAAATTATTACTTAAATGATGGAAACACTGTATTTCATTACAGTACATCAAATATATATATATATATATATATATATATATATATATAGTATATATATATATATATATTCATACGGACGCGAAACATTTGTTTGTTTGTTTGTTTGTTTGTTTGTTGTTGTTGTTGTTGTTGAGAATGCACAAACACACGTTTAAGCCAAAAATGTACTCGATACCATAAATTGTATTGATAAGTAAAGACATTTTATTAATATTAATAAGTTGCGGACACGCAAACATTCAAAGTGCGAATGTCTGTATGAAATGTACGTAAGTACGTACGTACGTTTACGTATCAGACGTACGACCTTATGCCTTTGCAGTTTGATGATGTCGATTCTTACTTTTAAAGTTTGTTATGTTCGTGTGCTTGTTGTCTGCAGTTTGTGATAAACTTATAAACATTACATACGTTTGACTATAATAAATCACATCTAAAGTTGACATATTTATACACTCTATTCACCGGCATATACACTTGAACATACACACACAACATACATACATGTTTATAAGTAAACGCACTACGTAATCATTGGTAAACAACAACAACAGCATGCAGCATATCACACTATAATCGCAAAACCATAAACGATTAATTTATGATTGATATTGGTTGGCAATGGTGGTGGTGGTGATGGCAGTGACGTTGGTGATAGCGATAGTGGTGGCGATGATGACGACGATGATGATGTTGATGATGATGATGATGATGATGATGATGATGATTGTGCCATGGGTAAAGAGTACATGTCGTTTTATGATTGCAGAGAAAAGTCAAAAAATTAATGTATGCCATGCATTGAGTACTTAAAAGAATGCAGATATTCTACAGCGTACACCGTATTATATATAGAACAACAATTTAAAGCATAAATATATGCATTTATGATGTTACCGCAGATAAATTTCCCTTTACTTGTATGCATTAATTTATATTTATGGGCTTTGTATATATATATATATGTATATATGTGTTTATAAATATAGTCTATAGGGTGATGATTTTAAGAGATATCTATATATATATATGTGTTCAGTTTTTGCTGTTGTTCTTTACTTTAAAAAGTTCTTCTAATATTTTAATTTTTTTTCTTTTTTCAAACAGATAGCTGATACCCTTTAAAAGGTCATCAAAGGTTTATTTCACCAGACCGCAAATGACTGGAAAAACGGACTTGGGTTTGCTATAGAAAAAAAAACCGAAAAAGAGTTATTAAATGCTTGCATATATAGTGTTGTATGCTCCGTAATGTTCTAAAAGGAGATTTATATTTTACAGTTTTCCGTTCGTCAGGGATTTACAAAATAGATTTACTAACCGCAGTCTGCTCAGAATTTCTGTAAATATTTTTGTGCTTCTTACTACAACTATGCATGGCCCATATGTATATGTTTATATACTTCCCTGTGTGTGTGTGTGTGTGTGTGTGTTTATGTAGGTATGTTTGCCTTCGAAATATGACCATAAAAAGCATACTCTAGACTAAAGAGAACGAAAAACTAAATAAATAATAAAGGAAACCAAATATTTTCCCTTCTTTGTATGCTTATGCGTGCGCCTGCGGGAAGAGAAGGAAGAAAACAAACATAAATTTACATATTTGGTTGGATTGTTTGGCAGTTTTGACTATAAAAGCGTTAACATAATTTACAATTTAACTGTGTACGTATATATATAGATATGTACGTGCAAGAAGTGTTCGGTTGCGTGTGCTTATGTGCGAATAAATGCAAATATTTCACTTTGCCTGCCGCTCCGCGTTCATGTGTATGCTAAGAGCGAAGGATAAACGCTACTATCTCCATCCAACTCATTCACTTTATATCACACGCACACACACACGCACACACACACGCACGTATCTATACGTACATTTACATACACAAACAATATGTACATTTGTTTGTGTGTGTGGTTTTTTTACATATAAAGAATATTATATGCGTTACATTACAAGGAGATTTAGTACGCATGTAACAGCAACAATAGTTACAACAACAGCAAGTACAATAATAATATTAACAACATTAACAACTAAAGCTATCATTTTGGTCACATTAAACGAGCCTATAGAACTTTATAATTGTCGGGTTTTAGTTGAGCTAACTCATGTTTGTGGCTTCTTTTGTTCATATACATACATACATACATAAATACATACATATATACGTATGTACTCGTAAGCATACATGAAAATGCATAAAATTAAATATAATATCTGCTTCTATTCGCATAACAAAGTCTAGTCATTCAGTCAGTCTGCCAAGCAATCAGCCAATCAGCCTGCCAGCCAGCTAAGCAACCAGTTTAGTCGAGCATTCATTCATAATTTCAGACAATAGCCTTTCATTATGAGTAACGCTTATGTCGGCAATTGCAAGATTATGTTTGTGTGGTTTTATGTCCGTCCATCCAACAATCCAACCATCCATTCGTCCGCCCGTCCGTCCGTCCAGCCATCCATCCATCCATCCATCCTTCCATTCATCCATCTATTTAAAGCCATATGACTTGACATAAAGCATAACTTATTAAAATTTACACTTACAAACTCATTTGTCAAACGTTATATACGTATGCATTATTTTTCACATACTCTTGCACTTTGAAACTGTCATGAACATAAAAAAAGAAAAATAAGCAAAAAAAATTAATATGCATTTATGTATGTATGATATATATTTGCATTAATACTTCCTGTTTTTATAGCGCTCAGCGACGCAAAGGATGCGAGTACACTAAATAAGCTATTTCGCAACAACTAATAGCGCAAATAGCAAACATTGCATTTTGCTATATACGATCATCTAGACGCTTTGAATCCTGACATCGACAAGCCGCGCCTATTTATCTTGTCGGCTTCTCTCACACACATTAAAAAAAAACATTAACAAGAAAAAAATAAAAACTTAATTTTCATAAACGAGTTCCACTAATTACAGCTGGCAATGCCGTATGAAATAATCATTTTGACACGTGACTTTGAAGATAGGAAAAAACAAACAAGTTATTAATTAGGTCCAAGCATAAATTTTTTATGAAAAATGTCTCGTAGAGATTATGGCTAATGTATATGCTTTTTATAACACCGTGGATTGTTTGTAGTATATTGAGGCTTTAAATTGACCGGGATCCGTCGCGGTGATCGAGCGACTAAAGCACGAAACATTTATGCGATCAAATTATTCACAATGGAAGTTTGTTGTTGTTGTTGTTGCTTGGGTAATATACTTTTCCTTTTCTGATCAAATTGCATTATAATAAAGTGTTCATCTGCGCGCCATCAGAGACAAGAGCCTTACAGTCTTCGTAATAAGCTTTTGACGCTTTCGCTTCTCACTTTCTCTTCATAATAGATGCAAATTGCTTCTGCGGGAGCTTCCGATGCATATTGTTGTAATCTTTCTTGTTATTAATGATCAATCATTCAAATTATGCCCCCTGTATGTGTGATACGGTGATGATTAGAAAGAAAGCGACGGGGTGTGGTTGCAGCGTGGAGGATGCGTGTTTGTGCCCATTCGGCACGTGTTATGCGATAACCAAACGAACACTCACTTAATGCTATGATCGAGTAGGTGCTCTGCTAGAACGAGATTTGAACCGGTTACCAATGATATGGTAGCCGCCATTCTTGTCTATTCATCTACGGCGTGCCAGGTTTACAAGTAAGCTTGTGCCGTCATTGTGCAACAAGCGTTGCGTGTGTCACTCAACTCTTCCTTTAACTGTTGCTGTAAGTACCAATTTTCACTGAATACTTGATTAATTAATGTATTTGATACGTGCGCAGGCTGCATAAGCATTGCGAACAAGATTTATTGATATATAGCTACGAAATCATGTAAAGAGATCAATAAGTCCATGGGTGCCGTGTGAAGTGAGCGGAAACCGTTTGACTAGTTAACTAGAAGGCCTTATGCGAGGCCTTGGAGCTGTGGCGGGTATTACAACTGCTGAAGTAGGGGGCAGTGGGCAGCCAATGTGACCATTAACAGCCGTACAATGCTTCCTCAAATTGGTTAAATAGAACCAAACAATCGATCGGAAGCAAGCAGTCGGCTCGAACTAGCAAATCGAGAGTTGACTGGATTTGAGTTGAAGGCAATTATAGCGATTGAAGTGGAGTTGACTGGTAAACACATTATATTTTGGCGAACTTGTTTTGGTGTTTTTCTTTTTTAAGTACGGGTTTACTTAATTAACTTACAGATACCTAGTTAACTCGATTACATAGTCGCGACAGTTTGTATCTTCAGGGTACTACTTGTTAGAGGGGCGACAATACATACAATTTAAACAACAGAACATGCCAAAAGACCACTGGATCTCCTTATTGCTTAAAAAAAGAAAAGCACGATGAAGTGCTTAGGCGTGTCCCTTTGGCCCATTCGTGTCGGTTTGGCCCATTGGCAATACCAACGTGTATATCGTGACATGTTTAGCACAGACAGTAAACAGATCGGCACACAGAAATATGAACATACGGAAAGATAGACAGACAGAGAGATACACAGAAAAACGGACGGACAGACAAATGGATGCAAAAAGCAATGCATTGGCGTATTCCGAGGCCAAAAATATGGATAAAAAGTATATGAAGCTTCCTTCTCGGTACCGCAAGCATTTTGGGAAAATGTATTTGTATACGTCCATCCGCCGGCGGATAGAGTTAATAAGAAAAAAAATTCCATACATTTTTATTAATAAAGCACAACATATGCAAGCTTGTGTTAGTTAAGTTAGTTCTAAGCGGAAGTAATAGTTCTGTTCAGTCCAACTGACCCTTAAGCTAAGCTTACTCTGATAGGTATCCAAGCGTTGTACTATAGCAGTGATATATATATGTATACATGTATAGATATGTTTTTCACTTGTTCATATCACATTTTTTATTGTTTGCTTGTTTTACGTATTAAACGGAAAAAAACTGTTTAAATAAATTTAAAATTTTTTACATTTCAAACCAAAAAAAAAAAAAAAAATGTTGAATTCACACCCTTTTCCTTAATGGCATATTGTGACGAATGTGTACATAGAATATATAATTTACCAACAGAAATATATGCAAATTCATGTTCGCATCCCAACAACAACAACTACAACAACAATAATAAAAATAATAATAATAATAATAATAATAAAAAAAGAAGAAGAAAACAACAAAGCCATCCTTACTTAACTTTCCCTACTTTATAGTCCCCGTCACACTTGATTTCATATCGCAGAATGTATGTAAATATCATGAACGCACATATACTCATGTCACTGAATACATATTTTTGCATATATTTATTTTTTAATAAAACATTACATATACAAAAATTTGTTGTTATTGTTGCTGTTATAGCTATTGCTGTTTCAAGCTTTATTTATGCAGTTCTTCTGAACATAAGAAGTTAATTGACGTCTTTGTCTTTTCCACCTTTCCGTCACATACGTATGGTTCACAGTTCTTAGAGGACAAACTTCTTAGTATCGATTTTCAATTTATAGAAATTTTGTAAAAATATATATAACTTTTTTTTTTTTTTTCCATTTTGGTTTTGGTTTTAACGTCTGGGTAACGATAAGTAATTTAATATTTTTCAGTTTCGATGGCATTTATTTATTTATTTTTTTTCTTCTTTTCTTCTTCTTATTGTTTGCTAACCATTAAGTTGGCATACATTTTTTATTTAAAGCAGTGGAATATCAGCAAAAAAAAATAAAACAAAAAAAAAAGGCAAACAAAATAAACGAAAAAATAATAAAAAAAAGAAAAGGAAACACATTTAATCATTAACGGCTTAAAGTCATGCTGAGGAATAATGCTAGAATATTTTTCATCAACATTTCTACATGCGCAACCTTAAAGCGAATCTTAAGTACCCAACACTTGAATGAGATAAATATTTTTTTTTTTTTTGAAAATTATTTTTCAAATTTTTAAAAAAGAATTCTCATCTTCAAAAGACTTTATTTATAGCTCATAATATTGTGATATCCTAATTCCCGATACCCTACATGCAGTATATTAAGAGTATTTTTATTTTGTATGGATTCAGAAAGGTTGGAGGTAGATCCACCTTTTATTATATCGATCAATTTAGAATAGTTTAAAGCTTATCTGTCCGTCTGTCCATCCTTTTTTCTTATATTTAAGCCATAGGCCACAATTTTTCGCGAAATTTAGTAAACTGATGTGTTTTTTGGACCCAAGGACAGATGCTATCGGAAATGGTTCCGATCGGACCACTTTTTCGGCCACTTTCCCTGTAATACCTTATTTTGAAAAGCCGTATTATAGGGTAGTTAATGGTGGGCCATGGTCCACCACGGTGTTTTCAATCGTTTATTCTTTGCCTAACAATTTTGCAAGTTACGTTGGCCAAGAAAACATTGACCGTTGAATTTCGTCTTGTATTTTTTTCTTATTTTAAAGCCTACATCAAAAGGAAAACTTTGAAAAATGGATATAAAAAGAAATTAGCAAAGAATTCTAGACAAAAGATGACCATGAAGAATACATATATCTATTCCATGTTACAGGCTTCTTTCTCAATTTCTGCGAACGCTTACTATTTAATGCCAGACTTACAAGCCAACAAAGAATTATGTATAGTTAAGTCGGCTTAGATCTGGAATGTAGGGAATCTGTGATACATACTTTTGGATATTATTAATTGAAAAATCATTCCGATTTGATCGGGAATGTTTATCTTCGTGTAGTGGACGCAGAAATTATAATACTATGTGGAAAACATAAGGAAAAAAAGAATCTTTTGCTATGTGTACGTCTTTCCTGATCAAAAGCTAATGAGAATTTTCGGTCTTCTTAGAGATTATTTGAGTGCATTAATTACCTCACCTTGTTCAACGCACACTGCGATAAAACGTCGATGCTAGTGGTTGAAGACTTCAGACTTCAGATTTATTTCTGTGGCTAAATGCAATAACAAAATTAGAAATATTTCTCTTTACTCGTCATTCTTCAATGGCGGCCTAAAATCCCTTGCAGTCTTCTTGGAAACACTGCTAGTGCTCATAAAGTAGGGGTTTCCATGTTCTCTTGTAGCCTATTTTAAAATTCTTCCTTCGCCAAACTTCCTTAGATTTTTAAATCTCTGGCAGATGTCAGAATTATCTTAAAAATGGTCGAAGGTACGAAAGCACTTATTGATTATTCGTCTGCTGTATGCAAAATAAGCTTGTGAATCCATGTCCTCACCGCAAGAAAGAGAAAGAAAGAATCATTTTCAGAAAGTACAAACAATTTTTACTATTCTTGTTGTGATTGGTGTGAACAAACCACGTACCTCCGCTGGAGTAAAAAATACTTTAGTTTATGTGATTACTTGTCAAGTACCGCCAAATTGCATAAGAGATTGACATAATCATGCTTGTAGCATCGCACGTTTGTGGACCATATGTTAGCGTACCGTAGGCTCATAAGTCGTATCGTATATTCGTATACCATGAACTCTTATACCGTATATTCATGTAACGTGTGTAGATGCGTAGATTCGTATATTATACACACTGTATGCTCGTACATCGTATGTTCGCACGCCATAAAAAGTGTCCACCTATTTATGTATTGCCGTGTATACATACACCACCTATTCGTATATTATGTGTTTGTATCGTCCTCCGTCCATATATCGTAAATTACTAGGCTACCATATGATGCGTTTGCATATCTTGTGATCGTATATTCGTATTCATAAGCGTATACCATATGTCCATGTACCATATGTTCAGGTACCGTGTATACACATAGCGTATAAACGTATATTAGATGTTCGTATGGTCCTACGTCGGTATATCGTAAATTATTATATCATATGCTCTCATATGATGCGTTTGCGTACCGTTTGTTCGTATATAATGCACCAGCAATTGTTCGTATATTCGTATGTTCGCATATCGTATGTTCGCACGCCATAAAAAGTGTCCACCTGTTGATTTATTGCATAAGCGTATGCCATATGTCCATATGTACCGTATGTTAAGGTAGCGCGTATACACATACCGTATATTCGTATGTTATGTGGCCCTACGTCCGCATATCGTAAATTAGTATAGCATATGGTTTCATATGATGTGCTTGCATGCACCAGCAGCTGTTCATATATCGTATATTCCGACATCGAATAATAAGATGAACATCCGTGTGTTGGGACTTCAAACCTTTCAACAAATTTTCAAAATTTTTCCGATCAAATTCGGTTAATTTTTAATTCGAAGAAAATTTCGCAAAATTTTCTTTTCTTTTCTCGCTTTTCTAAGGCATTTCAAAGGCATACCAAACATGTGAAAAAATGGAAAAAGTTCAGGATAAGTTAAAATATTTTGCGGCTTTACTGCTTGCTGGTTTATGTCTAACAAACTCTATGACTGAATTAATATATGTCAGTCCTTTAGTGATGAATTCAATAAAGGGGGAGAAATAAAAAAGTAATTGGGAAAATGTTTACAAAAAAAAAAAAGAAAGAAAGATAAAATAGTTTGTGGGGGAATTTATAAGATATTCGAGATTTATATACAATTATATGTAAAACGCCCCCCTTTTAATGTTAAGCGACATCTGCCTGCTGCCTGTAAATGCCTGCTGGTTAAAAGCATGCCTACGTAAAAAAAAAACGTTGTAAATGTGTGACTGTGTGTGTCTGCGCGTGTGTGTGCATTTGTTGGTCTGCTCTGCTCCCCCTTGGGATTTGTGCGAAATAAAACATTTTTCGTTTAAATTATTATTGTTGTTGCTGAAATCCCGTTTACGTATCTCATGTACATTTGATAAACACAGACTGACAACAAATAAAAAAAAAAAGAAAGAAGGGAAATAACTAAAAAAAAAAGAGGAAAAAACAAAAAACAATTTTTTTTTTTTCGCTTTAAACTAAAGCTTAAAGACAAACGAGTCTAAGCTTATTTAAAGGCAATCGTAAAACCTTTAATATTTTTCTATACATTTTTCTGCCCTTCCATTATAATACAATATTTCCTCCTTTCGTTACATAATCTATTCCTATACATGTATATATATACATATACGTGATACGCGAGGTAACTTCAACCAAACCAACGCCCAAAACATCATCACATTCAAGTGTTTTGAAACGAAGGGTTTTAAATGTAATGAGAAGCTCTAGAGTGCGGTATATGGTTGCACATTGAATATGTATACATATATATGTAGGGGATAAAGTTTATGCATAAATATATCGAATTTTCATATCAAATTTGCAAACAAAAAAAAAAAAGAAAAAAAAGTTTCTTTCATTTAAGTAATTGTGAAAGTCAGTTTCTATGCAGCAAGCCTTCAGTTCAATTCACTTTCAGATCGATGATAACTTTTTGCATTTTCTTTTGTATTTTCACTTGCATTTATTTTAATTGTAAACTCTTAAGTTGTTGCACATTTGTTTTGTGGGAAAAGCAAAAAAAAAAAAAAGAAGAAAAATTTAAAAAAAGACTCAAGTTTTTACATACATACAGAAGAAAATCTCACTCTATAAATGCATCTCTGAGCATAGATAAGTTTGTAGAGAAATGCACAAATTGCATGATATAATATTTTGTCTTCGACATTAGGGAGAAAGTTGAGACTTTAATCCTTTGAAAAAATGCATTTCAAATCTTTCTGAAAAAGCTCAACCATCGTATATTGAGGGTTGTGTTAATTGCATGGACGCATAGGCGCTTTTGCAAAGGTGCAAGTCATTTAGACGCTATTTATCTGTATTTGCTTCACTCTGCTCTACTTCTTAAGAATAGTTGCGGTAAACACTTTAATCTGCAATCAATTTCAATTCATCCTGCAACGTGTGTGTGTGTACGTGTGTGCTATGTCCGCTGCTACTCGCAATCTCTTTCAAATTCATTGTGTAACGCATATACGCCACGTTGCATATCTATCTGCTTGTACTCTGCATAAATACGTATCAAAGACATATCTTTTGTACCTCAATTAAGCCTTAATTAAGTTCAATATTCATTTTCATCGTAATCTAAGTTCTTCATTTTAGTTCTAAATTTGCATCCGAAAATTGCACGTTTAGAGAAAATTTTTGTGCGGTTCTGTCTTCAATCATTATCTGTTAGCCTTTGACTTCTATCAGCTGGCCTGCCATACGAGTGATGCTAAAACAAGACAAGTAAGAACATTATTGTCGGACAAGGCCAATCATTAAATACCCTACACCATATTGCCTATGTGTAACACAATTCTCATTTTTACTATTGAAATAAAAAAAATTATATCTTATCTTGTGCGTATTTATGAGGAAGCGGGATTAAAACGCAACGTAATATATAATATAGTGCAAGTTTAATCCTTCCATGGAGCAGGTTACAAAGATAGGCGTAGGTGGTCCAACTTGTGTAGAGTTCATTATACCCTACCGCTACCACTTGTGCTTCAAGGTATATTAAGTTAGTGCGGACGTATGTAACGGGCAGAAGGGCTTAAGATAGACTTGCTTTTTATTTAATCAATCGATTTAGAAAATGATTCTGAATTCTTTCGATTCAGGGAGTCTATCTGTCCCTCTGTCTCTCTGTCCATCCGATGTCTGTTCATGAAGTTGATTCTGACTTCATTCGATGCGATGAGCATATCTGTCTCTCAGTCTGTCTGTCCGTCTACTGTCTGTCCATGAAAATGATTCTGAATGCGTTGGATTCAATGAGCCCATGTGCCCCTCAGTCTGTCTGTCCGTCTAATGTCTGTCCATGAAAATGATTCTGAATTCATTCGATTCAGGGAGTCTATCTGCCACTCTGTCTGTCTGTCCATCCGATGTCTGTCCATGAAGATGATTCTGACTTCATTCGATGCAATGAGCCTATCTGTCCCTCAGTCTGTCTGTCCGTCTGATGTCTGTCCACGCAAATTTATATTCAAGTTACAGGTCGCCAATTTTAAGATATTTTGATGAATGCTTTGATTGCTCTGCAGTGATCTTTCAAAGCGAGATGTCGCAGGGATCTTTATTGCATTCTACGCATACTTCGGAATAAGTTGCCGTGGGTGCTCGTAGAAAGTCTTAATTGTGTTCTACGAACCTTAACAATGCGCGATTAAGTAGGAATTTGTAGAGTGCTTTGAAAGATCACATCGATCTTTCAAAACGTATGATCGCATAACGGTCGGGAGAATGTTCTGGTCATATTCTACAGATATATTGCTGAACAATGTATTCTGCAAATCTTTCAGAGGAAAAGATTTGTCTGAAGATTCCGCCATAAACATTGACATTCTGTGATGCTTTTCTTTATTATAAGCAATTGAAAAAACCGCGATATTTAGGAGCTTATCCAACTCCCATATTAATTAAGCTGCACATCCTTAAATTTATGTCTTTAGACATGGAACTTGTTTATCGCATGTTATGCATGCATGTATATCATTTCGTACCATATATGCTTTTTATTACTGTATGTTGTCTGTTTTATAAATTTTATTATTATGGTCGCCTTAAGCTGATTTCATTTTTTTTTTTTTCGGGAGGTATAATAGCATTTCTTTCTTTAATTTCTTGTTTATCTATTTTTCAGATTTTTATTTTTATTTCGAAATTCATTTGTATTTTTCTTCTTCTTTTTTTTCCATTTTTTCTGCCATTACAGATTTTATTGCCGGTATTTTAAGAAGCATACCATTGTCTTTTTTGAAAAAAGAAAAAAAAAACTACTAAGTCAAAGGATTGTGTGTGTGTGTGTGTACCGTTTTGTCATTTATCGCTTATAAATAAATGTATATAGCGCATGTGGGAGTCTGGCATTTCATTTGGGAATTTTTCTTAGCAATTTTCATTTGATTATTTCCAAAAGAATGCAAAAACAAAACAAAGGCTTTAGACTTTAGTCATTTATTTTATTTGATTACTCGTATCTGGTAATAAATTTTTTTTGTGTATTTTTTTTTTTTTTTTTTTTTACCCTTTGCATCGAAAACTTATTCTTTATGCTTTTCTATAAATACTTTTTGTACTTAGCTGGTAGTTGTATTTTCCTGCAGTATTTACACTTTACTCTTGTTGGAGATGGAGAAGGATTTATTAAATTTATTTCATGTTCACATGATTGGGGTAAATTTCGCAATCTCATTAGCAACAATGGTAAGTGGTCATGCATATGGCCAGCAAGAAGCCTTTATCATTAACTTGACGTCTTTTTAGAAAAAAGTTATATTTCCGACGAATTTTTATAGCTCAGTACTGTAAGCCTGTACATAGAAAGTGAGAAAATTATATTTGGCTATGAGTGAACCTTTTACATCCACTAACGTTTCCTTGAAAAAAAAAAGCCATTTTTTTTTTTGCGACTCTATGCATTTTAGAGTAGGTGTGGATGATTTATTCCATTTTTGCACAGACTCTATAGGATCATTCATATATGGGATTTACGTATAGGATCATTTGAATATAGTGCAAATGTTTATTGTTGTTTCTGTTGTGAAAAAGTTTTTGCCTTTTTCAAAACACAGATTGTTTCATGTTACATACGAACTGTGGGCATGTTATTCGATCCATTTACTCCATTTTGAAAAGCAGGCTGCCTGCAAGAACTTCCTATATTTTTGCCGACTTTGAAGTTCATGGGTTTTATTCTTGCGATTAGGAGAATATTTAAAGATGGACAGACGGTCAGACGTACATGCTTAAAGCTAGTCAGAATTTTGGTGCATATACGTTATGACTTCCCTGAGGTTTCAATATTTCCAACAATCTTGGATTTTGATGATCTTAAGCAAGCTTTTATCAGTAAAGTGCGGCTGATTGCAACCTTTTTGCAAATCTAAGCCGCCATAGGGCCAGCAAGTCTAATCAGGCTTCTCTTTAAATTTTTGCTTGTCAACCGACGGCTAAGGAATGGGCGAACAGGCAAGCATAGCTAAACGATTCAAAATCTTTTGCTACACAAAAAACGCGCAATACGCGTCCCAATAGGTGCAACATAATTTCTTCTTCACTTCTTCGGACTATATTTTAAACATAAAAATCGTAGCGTCATTTTATAAGACAGTTTTTAGAATTCATCGTGGGAATATCTAAGCCTTCATAACGTTTCATTTTCAATTATTCACAATTTTTGTCGGAATGCTTTGTTCTTCTCTTATTGCCACTTCGCCTGTTTATGGTCGTCATAAACGTCGGTCGTTATATTCGCCCAATTTAGGTCGCTGGGTTTATAATTTCGGCCTTAGTCTTTTTTTTACACAGGGCTAAGATAAAGGACTGTTCGAAGCAACGAAAAGTATCGGTGGCGTTCGGGGAACTGTGGTTTGATGTCGGCACTTATCAATTTAAAAGCGTTGTAATATTAAGACAAATTATGCACATCTCTCTTTAGTGCATACTTCTGAATACTTCACATGGAAGACCGAATTTAGCGTATACCTGTCCGTTCAGCCTACCTACTTTTTTTTACACTTGCTTGCTCTTGTATTATGCTGTTGCATTCGTCAGCAAACAAAGCTGCCGCTAATTTTGACAAGTTTTGCATTTGTCCGATTGCAGGCTATTATCACCTTCATAGCATGTTACGTTGACAGCACTACACTGCGCACTTGTGACGAAAGACATATATTTTGCCTTCAAAAAGTCGTTAATAGCAATAATAAAAAACGATAAAGCAGGCTACGGCCCACTCTTAACTACCCTACTCGATCCTAGAGCTAATGGTACAGTGACTCTTCAGAATTCAGGCGTTATATGTGAAATAGTCGAACCAGTAGGATCAAAAAATGTCAGTGCACCAAACTTCATTAGAATATCCCAAAAATTGCGGGCTATAGGTTGAACACAACGAAAAAGATAGACGGACGGACAGACGGATAGACAAGTTTAAATCGATCAAATCCAGAAGATAGGTCTATTTCAAATGTTACATCCATCGGCACGATTTTAATATAGCATTGTACGCTAAGCAGGTGTAAGTGTACGCCAAGTAGGTAGAGAGATAACAAAATTGTTATTTCTTATTTTTCTTCTTATAATCTTAACATCATTTTTAGCAGGAGGCACGTTCAATTTCTAGGGAGTCATTTTGTGTGATGCCAGCGCAAGATATATTTACTTTCGTCCTCCACGTCGATATATTTAGATCCAACTTTTAATATACTGACTTGTTTGAACTCAACGACGAGCTAAAGCTTTTTTCTTTACTTTTTACGATATAGTTCCTGACTAACTTTACTTGTTTCCTGAAACGATTGTCTGTGAATGGAATTGGACCACTTTTTTGAACTCTTCCCCCCCATATAAGCGTTCATTTGAAAAATAACTTTCTATGAGGCAACAAAAGTCTAATTTTCAAAAAAATTAATTTTCTATAACGCCCACCATTTGTGGTACAGCGTAGCTTAAGTTAGTGCGGCGGTACGTAACACCCAGAAGAGCTTATGGTCCATCTTTTATTAGTCCGATCAATTCAGTATCACTTTCTGCAGAAATTTAAGCTCATTTTCTCCGCTTGGCTGCCTGTTCGTCTGCTCGTCCTTTTTTCTCTTGTTCAACCTATAGTCCGTGAATTTTTGACATACTTTAATGAAATTTGATGCAATGACGTGCTTTGAGCTAAGGCCCTTACAAATGATTTAGATCGCTCCAGTTTTTCGAACACTTGCTATACAAAGTCTTATTGTGAAACGTCGACCTATGGATAACTGTAGGGTGATGTAGATTATTCAATGGTGTGGCTTGCCCCACTTTATTGTTTTCATTTAATAAATTCTTAACTTTGTGTTGTGGCTGACACCGGGTATTTTACAGTCGGCCTTGTTCATCTATAACATTTTAATGTGTTTTGTCTTTTTCTTATATATATATATATATACATATGTATATATATATGTATATATATGTATATATGCAGCGGCATTACTTATGATGTTAGTAGCGACGGGCAACAGTGGTTTCCACTATAATTCTCTACAACTTATCTTGACGTTCTTACCATGTAATCGTATAACCAAACATTTATAGGTGGGCGTTGCTTGCTCTACTGCTGCTGCTTGCTGCTTGCTTGCTGCTGGTGCTGCTGCAATGGAAAACGTGTTGTATTCTCATCAAGTATTAAATCCAAAGTGTTGGTGTTATTTACGCTTTACTTCGTAATTCAATTAATAAATTTTAATTACTACTAGACTTGAGTTAAGGAGTGCACAAATAATAATATGTTTACAGAGAAAATTTGGAATTTTTTACTTCGTAGTCGTTATAGCCATAACTATTATTATGAACACTTTATATATATATTTATACATTTGTGTATATATATCTTTATGTAATGCATATAGTTGTGTGAGTTTCCGTACATGTTGGAGATATCATTGATAAACAGAGTAAATGATTTGGAAAAATCTTTGAAGAAAAAGTAATAAATTTAAGCGAAAATTTATTCCGCACACAGAATTTATCGTGTGTGTAAAGGCGTAAGAGTTACTGTCAAATAAGATAATTTTTAATTTTCTTAATTTTTAAGCCTTCTGCGATTCTTGTGCAATGGGCAATGCATTGACCGTAAAAAGTTGAGAAAGCGACACTGAAATGTGGCGGAGAATCTTCACTGAATCTTGTGCGGAACAAACCCTTACTTCCGAATTCGGTGAAAGAGTCAAAGAAGCTTCGGAAATGTAAATTCATTTATTTCATTTCGAGTGATCTTAAATACATGCCAAGCCAATAATGGGCTACTGGAGCTGAATATCGCTACATGAATCTTAGAGAGTTGGTTCAAGAGGTTATCATATACTTGATGTTCGCTCAAGCATTGACATCAACCAGGCAATAATTTTCTCGTCCACCTTGCTTTATTTCCGAAGCTAAAACTAATACTTCGTATACGTCTTTCCAAGCTAATTCAAACACAGGAAGTAGTTCGAAGAAAGAGCTAAAAACTTTTTGAATCAATTTGCAAGAAAAGCGTAGGGTACAGGCTCTAAGCCTGGCGTAGTTATTTTGAACCTTTTTTAAATCTACTATTAGGCGACGGCTGCCTTAAGCAAAAAGGCATTACGTGTCTTTTTTTCGGAATGATGCTGTCGCTGTAGTTCCCCCCACTAGGTCCTCTTTCTTATACGTTACCCCTGCTTAAGTCCTCAGGCCGCCTATGCGCATAATTGCATAGTTTGTATAGTCGCGCGTAGTATATTTACATTTCTTCAAAGCGAAGCCAGTTTTTGCGGGTTTAAATCTCAGGACGCACAAGCACACTTGGTCGTAGCCTTATTGAGCTCCCAGTTGGTAAAAGCGTAACAATTTCTTAGTTACTTATTATTATATAACATTGCACACTTACTCACTAAACTGTGGCAATTTTCTATTTCGCTCCCCTCGCTCCTTTCTTCAGGAACACCACCCTGTTTAGTGCGGAAGTATTTGAAAAGCGATCCGTTCCGAACCATTTACAATAGCGTTCGTTCTTGGACCAGAGCACGTTAGCCCACTAAGTTTCATCAAAATATCTCAAACATTGTAGCGTTTAGGTTCGACACAAGAAAACAGGATGGACGGACGGGCATATAAAGAGACGGCCCGAAAAGCAGAGAGTGCTTCTGAATCGATTGATACAATAAAAGGTGGATTTATATCAAATTTTTCTGGGTGTTGCATAAATCCTCACAAATTTAATATACTCCTCTACCACAAACGATGTACAGCACAAAAAAAAAGAATACTTCCTCAAAGCAATGATGATAATTACAACATGCTCTAGTTTTCTGATTTTTTTCAACAAAATTCATACGAAGGTGTCGGCGTGTTTGCAGCTGAAAATGAAGTCAACGGAAAGAAAAGGTGTTACCACTTACATCGGATTAAACGCGTCAACTTAACGAATAGAAGAACTGACAAACAAATTGAACTAAAACTACAAGTTTATCTCGACTTATTTTCTCTGCCTTATTGAGTTTCCAATTGTGTTCTGGTTATACCCAAGAAATGAATCTTTTTGCTGATAACATAATAAGATCAGATAATTGTAAGAAAAGTGGCAAGAATGTGTAGCTAGTGATGGATAATACTCTTAATAAAATATCTCATATTATTTTCTTGAAAAAAAAAAACAAAAAAGACCGGTAAAGATTTATTTATAAGCTTAATAAGCGAATTATGGTAAATACATTTTTCCTTCTTAAACAGTTCCGGTTATTTTTCGCACAGCTGGTACGAAAACCAGAAAGCATACCCCGTTCAACTTTCTCTCAGTATATAAAAGTTTTTAATACTCACAAGGGATGGCTATTAAAAGCATGCCAATACTCTGAGGATTTATTTAATGATTTTATTTTTTCTTTTTGTTTTTATTCAACAATTCCTGATGAGTTTTACTCCCCTCGCTTGCGAATTCATTAATTCGTTTTATTCGATTATTAGGCCGTAAAGTTTATGAATGACTTAATATAGGTTTTAGGAATGACTTAATATAGGTTTTAGTCGACGTTATATAAATACAGTGGATGATCACATACGAGCTAAGTACTGCTTTTTATTTTGGTTAATGCCTTTTATTATACCCCCCACCACAATTGCGGTGCAAGGCTATATTAAGTTGGCGCGGAAGTATACGACATCCAGTTGGACTTGAGATAGACACACCTTTTAGTGCACCGACCGATTCAGAATCACTGGTTGAATTTATTTAAGATTACCATTTCGTCTGCCCGTCTTTCTTCTGCTTAACCTACAGTTCTGATGAAATACTTTTGTCCAAGGACGAACCTTATTAGCATTAGTTCGGATCGAATCATCATCACTTCCCATTTAAGACTTTATTTTGAAGAGCCGTTATATTACTAACTATATTAAGCAAAGTGCTGTAGAGATTTTCGAAATGATTCCACGTAAGTGCCTCCTACACTTGCAGGCACAGTGATAGCCTCGAATGTTAAGTATGGAGGGAGGGGTGGAGGAAATGTTGTTCGTGTACGTTCGACCTGAAAGCGGAGATATGTGGTACGACGGGAAAGACACCAGCCCGTTGTGCAATTCCAAAGACATGCAGTGCGATTGAAGGATGGCAAGGCGCGGTATGTGGGCACCTCCAGGATGAATAGATGAGAATGCTGAGAAAGCCTCTTAGTCGTGTGGTAGTCCTGTTTTAACATATCTTACAAGTCTTGATTGGTTGACAAATTTCTTTTATCTCAGTGGAACACTTTCCTTGCGTATAAATATACATAAGCACAGCACAGCCCACATTGCGGATATGCTCAAGAGAATCAAGAGTTTCCGAAATACTTTTCAACTTTTATGAGCATCTCCAAACAAGATCTAGACGCCCCGCCGACATCTGAAGGTTGTCCTCCAATTTTGACCGAGTGTAGGTGATGTAAAAGGTATCGGATATCCTAATAGCATCTTTTCACACTTCGAACCCACTTTTTTTGTCCAACGAACATCATCTTGTTTTTTAATGCCCAGAATATCAAGAGAGTTAAAGATTAACCTATTCAGATATATTTGCAAAGTCTCTTCTGAGTGTATTTATCATCATGAAACGCTTATTTGGTAGTTTGTTGCTGCATCTGGTCCCTTGTGGGTAGATGGAGTTTTCCGTTACACACAGGAGGTCGTCAATCAACAGCAAGAACTTAATGAACACCACGAAGCGAAAAGGAGAAAAGTCATTTGTCAAACAACACTAAGCACAAATGGCAATTTTGGCGAGAGTATGAGGAAAAACGTAAACGGTGCGATGTTTAAACAAGTAAGAAAATTATATTCGGTTGTGACCGAATCTTTCATGCTCATCACCGTTATCCTCTTTTTGTAATATAATTTTGGGGAAAATTTATCTATTGTCTCCCGCGGGAGACAGGTGAAGCAAAAGTGTTCTCAGTGTTGGTTGCACAGACGTGTGGGCGTTGTAGGCCTCTTCTTTGACTGATTTGCGACATTTTGAGTTTCTTTTGCGCATTTATGGGCCATATGTTCGTATTTTCGAACGGGAGAATGGGTACCACAGATACTATACAGTTGGACAGACGAACGGATGAACAGGTAGACATGCTTAGGTCCATTTCGAAATTGAAATTGGCCAAGAACTTATATACTTTGCGGAGTGTTTCAAGCTTGCTTCCAAGCGTTATATATAAAGGTTTTAGAAAATAAATGAAATTGTGACAGATCTATAAAATTGAGTAGGCGTGGCAGATATTTTCTTGATTCGTTCAGTTATTGCAGTATCGTCCATAGAACGTACGGAAAATTTTTGTGAATTTATCTCCTTTAGTTTATAAGCAATAGGCAAAGAACAATTCTATTATTTCTTTTGGATAACAGAGGTGATGCTGTTGATGTGTGTCCTTCGACCAATTTGACCCATTTGCACTGCTAAGCTGCGTGCAAGAACTTCTAATATTACTGCCAAATCTGAAGTGGATAGCTTCATTTTTCCAGGTGCGAAAACACACAGACTGGCAGATGGACGAACGGACATCCTTAAATCGATTTAGAATTTAATCCTGATAGAGGATATATACATACTATGTACGTTCTCTGCTGCGTCTTGCTGGGCATTGTAAACGTTTTGACAAAATGACTATACCTCTCACTCTTCGGTGATGGGTATAAAAAAAAAAAATTCTGTGATTTAGTATTTTTAAGATCCACGAATAAGCTTTTCAAATATCTAAAAACGGAGCAATGATGGCAAACAGCTTAAAAGTTATTTAACGTTTGTTACACTTTGTCCGTGACACAGCAGATAATTTTCTTCATTAACAACATTGCAAAATTAACGAACGAACTTATAGTGACAAAGTTCAAAATGAAATTCACACAATGAAATTTGATGACTTTTATTTATAGATACGGGTAACGCCACCCCCGCACGCTATCGCAATAAAAAAAAAAAAACTTAAACTTTAATTAAATTAAATTACGAAACAAACGCAAACGTTTCAAACACTTAAGAATAGAGTATTGTTTCGATTGCGAATACCTTTTACACAGAATTTATTTCGATTGATTTATGCTACAAATTTTATGAATGAAATAATATGCGTTTGTATTACTTAGTGCTAGTGCGTATAGAAATTGAAATTCTAATGAACAACACTTGGGATTAACAATAAATGAATATTTAGTTTACATAAGCTTTCTCGTAACTTTAACAACAAGGATGAGCATTGGATACGCATTACATCACTCAATAAGTCTTTGGTATATCTTCCAGTTGTTTTTTTGCAATTTTCTTGTTCAAAGGCAATTATAACGTTACGTAATATTCAATATTGATCAAAGTTATGTCCATTCCAAATCTCGGAAGCCATAACCTTCTCAGTCGTCTTTTGCTTTTTTAATCGTTTTCGATGGATTTCGACAGTTGCTTGCCTCCGGTGCAGGGTATATGAAGTTCGTAGCATTCAGAAAAGCCACCTTTTACTATACCAATCGTTTCAGAATCATTTTCTTAATCGATCTAAGCGCTTTTGTCCGTCTGTCTGCCTGTCTTGTCTTCTTGTGTTCAACCCACAGGCCGTAATTTTAAAAACTTTTTGATGAAACTTGGTACACAGAGGTGCTTTGGCCAAAGGACTAACGCTATTAAAAATGATTCGGATCGCTCTATTTTTTCGACCACTTCCCATATTACGCCCTATTTTGAAAATTCGTTATAAGAAAAATATTTGCAAATTTTTAAAATGGCGGCTAAGTAATAGTATTTCGGCATTCTAAAGTGGTGTGAGAACTTTGGACCGGCTGGAGCAATTTTTTGAATTCGCTCTCGTACAATGAAAACTGAAGTTCATATGACAAAAAAGTCTAATTTTCAATTCTTTGTGATAAAAATCAGATAGATCATAATAATAATTT
>CCAG010012560.1:0-12440 GCA_001077435.1 Glossina morsitans morsitans
CTTTCCGGATATTCAGTTTTCCTAAATTTTAATAAGAAACATAGAACAACCGATCTTGTAATAAGCATCTGATAATCCTATAACTTTTGTGTATTTTCCATTATCTTGAATAAAATTTTACTTTAGGGGTGTGAATGAATTTCTGCCTATTTTTTTGTGTAAAATTGAACATTCATTCTTCTTCACATTATGTTGAACTCTTAAACCCGATTTAATGGACCTATTCACATTCTTCACACATCATAGTCTTACACAACTTTTTCGGTTATTTATATAACGAATTTCTAAAGAAATAAAGCAAATGTGTTGATAAAAATAATGTCAAACTTTCACTTGACATTATTGCATATACCGTTTTACGCTCTATACAGTCGGAGGAAAGAAACTTACTCTCTTTATGTTCACAGCAATATCCGAACGAACACGAGAAAGTAACCTATGGCTGATGGGGTTTCAAAGTTCGCTTTAAAACGAACTTTCCATTTGTTGCTTTTCTTATATTTCGTCCTTTACTGACATAACGCTACTTTTCCCCTATGTAAACGCATACAACGCATTCAAGCAATTCGCAGCTTGTAAAAGTAGGACATGCGACGAACATACCGTAAAAGATTTTGCTTTCATCAGTTCGCCACTTTTACATGCGTTTTTTGAAATCCGCTTGAATATCTTCTTGAATACTTATGCATCTCTTATCCTGACCTAGCCACTCATGCTTTCACCCATACATTACTTTCGCTGTTATGGATTTAATTAGTACAATAAATAATAAGAGAAAATGTATATGAATAAATATAATAAGAGTATGAATGTATGGGTATGAATATAAATATCCATGTGATTTTAGAATTAAATCACATTTAAAGCTTATGCGTCCTTATAGTCATTTATACAATATCTCTTTAATCTCTATACAGAGCATTCCCAATTCGATATTACGAGATGATGTCGAACATTCTTTCAAGATCCGAAATTCAAAACAGAGAATGCGCCACGCAGTTTATTCATGTTATCTCGCTGTCAGGTCTATGTGTCCATACAAGGTCGGGCATATTTTAAATTAGTGTGAAAACTTTGGATCGGTTGGGGCAGTTTTTTGAATCTTATCCCATATAGCCGTTCTCACGGAAACTTTATATGGTAAAAAGGTCGAATTTCCCGTATTTCATCGTGAAAATTGACTAATAAAAGTAAGCGATTTAGCGAATTTGGTACACATAGGTCTACTTTTTGGATACCGCTGCATATAAAGATTCTCCTGAAACGTAAATCCTTATATGGCAAGAAAGCCTAGTTGGTAATTTTTTAGTGATAAAAACTTGTTCATGATAGTAATTAAATAAAAAAATTGAGTGGACCTAATTTGAACTATTCTTGGCTGCCCTCATATTCGATATCTCAGGAAAAGGCTTAATTTTTAATTTTTTATGATGAAAATTAATTCATAAGAGTGGTTAAGCAACAAAATTAACTGTGGGGAATTTGGATCATGATGTGGCGAAAATCTAACCTTCCGATGTGCGGGCTTTCATGAAAATGATCGCTTTGCATGAAAATAATGTGTGGTTTTTGTTGTATTATTATCAAAACGAGCGAATAACTGCATTAAGGCCAAGTGGTGTAGGGTATGTAGTGATCAGCGTTCGGCCGATTGTAATATTCTTAGTTGTTTAGTTTAGATTTAACCAATGATGCGTAAAAGGAAAACAAAAAAAACTATCCAACACTAGATAACATCGAAACGCGCTGGCCCCTCTCGCTTAGTGTTTATTTAAAAATGCCAGTGAACTGAGTGAGACATGGATATTGTATTGTAGTGCACTGTGCATGAATCTAGCGAGTATATTTTACGATTTAAATTAAATGGTTATGTCTTCCATAACTACAGTAAATCATTTTTTATAGCCCATCGTTCGCTAAGGGATTGGTTTATTAATTCCATTGTTGATTTACTAGTTTGCCCCGTATTTTACATGTCCTTATTAAATGTTCCCTTGTTCTTTCTTACATAAGGTAATAATAATAAATTTCGGAGATTCAGAAGCAAATGCCGTAAACTTATTTGTAAGAAGATATTTTTTGTTGCTTAATTGACCTTGAAACTATTGTCATTTTCGATCTATTTCTGACATGAAAATATTTATACAACAATAACATAAAACCTAAGTAACACTCGTACAATAAGTGCTACTTGAGCGGGGAGAGGAGCGATAGAGACACGAGTAATAAAAGTTAACCAACCAGAATTTAAGTTAATACATATGTCGGTTGCTTGAATTAGCTAACAAGTAATCTCTTATGGTACGCATCATATCAGAGAAGTGGGATACAATATCTGCCTCAATGCTTGGCTTTTTATTTATTGCAAACATTTCTTTTTTCATTAGGCCTATCTATCTATATGTATGCTAGTATTTTGACCTTTCTTTTTCAACTTATTTTCATCTTTCCATGCAACTCTGTGTGTGAGTCATGAACATAAATCTCTCTCCTTTAGTTAAAATACACAACGTTAATGATGATGTGTATCAGTGGTAATGAAGAATCATGTCTTTTATAACAACAGTTATATAATTTGCAAAAACGAATGGGATTTCATCAAATGTTGCTCCTTCCGCGTTAGGTAGAATCTTTACGCTTCAGATAAATATATATATATTTTTTTTTTTTTTTTTGAATTAAAATTTAATACTTCCCTAGAACGTTAATTTGTAGAGTAATACCAAGCTTAAAGTATTATTAATAGATTTGCAAGCAAACGAGAGATTCTTGAAAATTTATTCGCGCCTAGTGTGTTCCAAGTTTACGCAAATACGTACGTGTACCTGGAAACATTTGCGTTGACATTTCTGTTTTCCAGGTCGTTGATTGCAGCCAGCAGTGTTCTGCATAAAATAAATTTTAACGCCTTGGTACAGAATAAACACGTTCAGTTGCTACATTATATATAACACAATCGATACTGTTCTACTTATGAACTATTGTCTACCGCCGCTAACATACATCACAAATTTAAATATATATTAGAAAATAATTGTATTTATGCTTCTCATAAATCACTAGAAAAGGTATACTTTTTTCTTTTGAAAATATACATACATCAGCAGAGAATATTATATTGCATGGAGTAGAACCATCCCCGTAACATACTTCTCTACGTATACAGGGTAAATGTAAGATAAGAAATACATACGGTAACGATGTAGTTATATACGGGGAGCAAGCGCGGAATATGAAATGTGAACAATGGAGCTTTGTTGCCTTATCCGTCCCTTATCCCCGTCTGCTCCCTTCGTCCTTACCCTGTTGTTTGCTTTTCTCCCTTTCTCCTGACCAATCCTCCTTAGATGCGGCGAGAGCGGGAGGAGGACCAAATAAGAAGGCTAGCAGGTTGACAGGGCAGCAGGGAAGAGGAAGAGAAAGAAGATAATGGGAACGGGGAAAAAAAATGTTTTTCATTAAGATATTTTTCCCAATGAAATTCTTAAAAGTAGTTCTAGAAAGCAAAGTTGGAATTTCTTGAGAAGATATTCTGATATAAACTCACGCGATATGGGAGAGAAGGGGCGATATTTTGTCGTTTGGGGCGTGACAATTTGCCTACTTCTTATGTTTCACACAAGCATAGCCATGTCTAATAAATATACGACGAACGCATTATTAACATAAAAGAACGAATTTGTACCTGTATTCCCCTTATCTCTGTTAATGTTAGTACAGAACGTCTTGTTATGCTAGATATGTAATTTTGAGAAATTCATTAAAACTAATTCTCGAAAGAAAGATTCGACAAACATAAAATTTGGGTAAAAAGGAAATAACAGACACTCGGACATCCTACAGAGAACCAAGACAATAAAAAGCAAAAGTCTTTCCTTACTGTGTAAAAGTAACTGCACCCATTCACCCACATGCACGCGTTCAAACGCAAAAGTCTAATTGCATTACGTACGTACGCATGGAAGTATTTTCAACATTTTACACTTTTTTCGCTTGACGTCCCGTTTATATATACATTTTGACGTTTCAAGTTTTCGCCTCTCTATAATAGTGAAAGCTAAACTGCATGTGAAGTCTAAATGTCTCAAGTACTTCTTGTTATATTGATTGATGATAATCTCTCACAGAAAACAGATTGTAAATCAATCAAATCTGTTTAAACGTACACATCAAAGTATGAAAGATTTGAAGGATGTTTCAACGTAAAAAAAAGAAAATATTTCTCCAAATATAATAAAAGTAGAATAGAGCGGACGAGACATAGAGAAAAAAAAAAAGTTTAGAAAAAAATGTTAACAAAATTTACTGACGTTCTTTCATTGAAACGGATCAACAAGTTGGTGTCCTACACCGTCAAAGGACTTTTTCTTCACAACAGGACAACAAGCAATATTTAGATAGAATTAAATGCAGAGTTCATGAGCTAGAATAAGACGGTCATAACAACTTGTAAAAAAAAAAGTATAAAAAAATAGCGCGATTAAGCGATAGACAAATTCCTGCCGTATACTCTCATACACAAGTGCATGAACAATCAAACTAAAAATCGGATTAATGAGTCTGAAGAAGCGACAGCCATCGTCGGCACTAGCAGTAGTAAAAAAATAACACGTTTTTTTGACAATTTCTTCTAGAAAGAAAGGAAAGATAACAAAATGCCTACATTCCAAAAGTTTCATAAGCGTTTCTTAACGCGTTTAACATAAAACATCCCTTTGAAGAATATTGAAACATTTTGAAAAATAACAGTACTGTAGCGGGTCCGGGGGGTGTGGTTTTACAGCCGCTTTTTATTTACCTATTTTTACGAAAATCCGTCATAATAATTAAGAAAAAATAAATTGGAAATGAGCAGCGGAACTGCAATTTTATCATTAATTGCGAACATCCAGGTGATCCAGGCGGGTACTAGGGTACCCTGTTTTCAAGTATAAATTGGCGGGATCAAAACCTGCGGACGAGAACCTTTGAAAATTGACGCGTGGTTTTCGAGTTTCGAGTTTTTCCTACACTGTGGGCCAGTATATGAGTAAATCGAGCCCATTTCTTAACCACATATCCGAAAACAATCAAGGAATACTTGTACTTGTACGATAGTGCAGTTTCCTATCTTAATTTTTGCACATGTAATGAACCAATACAAGTACCCGTCAAATTGACGAGTTCCACATCTAGCTAGAAATAGCAAACTGAGCGTGTCTCAGAAAAGAACAGTTTTGTTATATTAAATCTTTTCAAAATCAGTGTAGAACATCTGAAGTTATCTACTTTCTTAGCGCAGCATTTTTAAGCTTGAAATAGGAAACTCGTCAAATTGGCGGATGCCGTAAACCTAGTGTTAAAGTCTTTGTGGCAAGCAGTATAGCTGATCAAATTTTGAAAAAAAAAACACCCCATCTACGAATATACAAGAATCGCCACTACCAAGCCAGTGTTCACGCAGCTGAAGTAAATGCTCAGCTCGCGAATTCATGCCACTAATCAATCACCCAAACATCCACTAGACTGCGGCCACTAACTATTTCTTTCTTTCACCCTACGCTTCCTTTCGACTATCACCGTAATACACGCATACGTTGCAAAGCTTAATGCTTGGTCGCCTCAGTGGCCTCATAAAGGATTGTAAAAATATTGATTTCTATGCGACTGACGAGAGTACTTGAATAAGAAAATTCAATTCTCCTTCGAAAGCAATCAATCGATTTATTAAACGATTTATGTCTTTCTATATCATTCTTAACTCAATATAAGGAATTGTTTAGGTCAACAAGACTCAAATTCAGTCTCTTTGTCTTTCATGATTTCATAATTTTTCCATACTTCTTAACGCGAATTGTACCCATTTTTCCAATCAGTCTTCTATAGCAAGCTTTAAGGATAAAATTTATGCCGTACGTAAAAGTAGAGAAACAAGTACATATTTTGCAAATTCGGTGGTTAATCATTTAAATTTCTATTTATGCTCTTAATTCGGAATACAGTAAAATCGATGACTTAAAAGGAATGAAGAAGAAACGTTTATTTTTGTTTTTTTTTTTCTTTTTTTACTTTAAACTTTTGCATGGCACATCTAACTAAGGCAGACAGTTGTTTTAGTAATTTTTCATTTGTCATATTTCACAAAATCTAGGTTGCCTTTCGCTGTACGGCAAAGTGTCATAAATGTCAGAATTAATCCGTTCGCAGCCTTTAGTATTGTTGGCTGACGCAAAAACCAAGATATTAATGAGGCACTAATGATAGCGGTAGTGGTAGTGGCGACGATGGTTTCTAATTGTGTTTTTCTGTTCGTGACAGACTGATTTACCTCATTTCATACTGCGCTATTTTTATCCGCCAACTATTGTCAAACAACGCTGTCTACTTAGTTAGTGCAAAGCTGCTGCTTCTGCCTCTGCCGCTATTGTGTGGCCTTTTTTTTTTTTTTTTTACTAAAAAGTTGCTACTTGAGTAAATGTCGAAGAGCAACTCTGACAACAACAAAAAAAAAAAAAAAAAAAAAATTAATTAATTTTGTTGGAGTGTAATAAGAGCTTTCGTTCATTGTACGCAACGAATGTAAAAGTTTTTAAGCGAAATATATCTAGCGACTCAAACTTTTTATTCAATCAATCGTAACATTATTTTAGCTCAAAATCAAAGACTCTCTCACTTCATATTAAGGTCACATAATGAAATTAAAAGACTAACGATTCGCTTTTATCGATCACTTTCTTCTCCAAATAAATGTTTAAATACAAATATTTCATTAAACTATTTATTTGTCAATAATATATTTTTTTGCTTTGCTTTGCTTTGCTTTGCTTTGCTTTGCTTTGCTTTTCCTAGAACTAAACTAAACATGAAACCATTGCTATTTGCTTTCATGTTGAAAGTGATGATGCAAAACACGTAGTTGCAGTACCAATTACTACTGTTTTCAAGGTATTGATTCGATTTCATTTCTATTATTTTCGTTGTTTTGTATGTGTATGTGCTTGTCCTGGCACCTGTAAAACTGTAAAACTCTATTTTTTTCTCTTTTCTTTCTTTTTTTTTGGAAAGTACTTAACATGCGAGTTGACATTCATTCATCCATACGAAATAGGGAGAGAGGAGATGTGCGGTGTGTCTGATTTCTTGCTTTTACTTCTCCTTAAAAATTCATTCAGAAAAAAAAAAAAAAAAAAAAAAAAAGAAAAGAAATAAAAGTGCACAATGAAACGTGACTTACTAAAATTTAACTCAACATCACGTAGTTTCCGAGTAATTTATCTTTGGCGCACAACAACTATACACTTCTTCTTACCTTCTAGACCAGTACGTTTCATTAATTTACGATTTTATGTATTTTTCTTATTACTTTGGACATTGTCTCGCGAATTATTCTATTAGGAGACAGCAGGCAGTTTATAAAAAATTAACTCTTATTTGTGTAAAACTATAAATATATTTTATATACTATTTCTCAAATATTATATTTAAAAAATATTTCAATATACATCGGACCGATATATATCAATCAGTCAGGATGTCTGTCCGCCTAGAATATCAAGGCCTAGAAATAAGCATCAGGAACCCCATATTCTTGATCAGCATCAGCAATTTCTAAATCACATTAAAGCATGCCCGTTTGTCCGTCTGTGCAACGTCTGTTGAAAACATTCTCTTAGCCGCAAAAGTGAAGTGATCCACTTGACCTATGGCGAAAACATTGGTAGGTGGTGGTTACGCATAGGTTGATATTGAAAACGGGCCATATTGGTCCAAGGACACGAAGGACAATTTAATAAATAATTCGCATTAACTTTCAATGAAAATATTGCATAACGCTTTGAAATAGCTACGACGTTTCACGCTCGACATAATTAAGCGGCAATGGAACAAAACGATTTATATGAGGTAAATAAAGTGGCTTCTAAGAGAAAGAATATCGTATCATTTAAGACCACTCATAACGTTGTACTAAGCATGCGATTAGCCATTAGCCTAGACATGGGCCCTACTACAAATAAATAGTAGAATCTCATATATATTGTTACGAAAATATTTTCTGGATACGGTTTGCATCACTGGATCGTGGATATTCTTTTAAAGGGGAATACACTTGCACGTTTTCACTACAAGACTCTACAAGACTATTTACATTTTACTTTGGCAATACGACAAGACTTGTCAACTCTCAACTCAAATGTTCTCGTCCGACTGACTCTACCTTTTGCAGGTATTCTATTTATATAAATTTTTACAAGCATATTACTATGACCTACGTTCATGGCTTCACTTTTAATCCGTTAATCCCCATGTCCGCTAATCTTTTTCGCCGGCCGGCAGCTGCATGACGCGCCGCGAATGTGAACTTGGGTTTTTCCTCTCTAGGGAATTTATTTTCTGGGAAAACCAGTTGGAATAAAAGGGATTTGGGATTTCCGTAACAATACGGATAAATGGTACCGAACTATGGTAGTATGTTGTACGAACAGGCCCTTTAAGGCGAAAAATTTTACTGATTGCGCTATTTATTTGTGGTAGGGCAATGAAAGATGTGAATATAATTTTGAAGCAAATGCGGAACCCAAATTATATATAGCGTGTAATAAATACTATGTGGCAAATCCTCCAAGTAGTTCATTCTTAAATCTCAATTGTAAAACCAAAATAATTCTGATCCTCTACATTCAAAACTGTGAAATGTTGTATGTTTTTTTTTTTTTTTTGCTAAATATATTTTATCGTTACATTAAAAATTCTTTTCAGTGTTCAATATAAGCAATTTTGTCCTAAATGTAAGTTTATATAAAAGTCCCTAAGCGATTGACACACAAATAGAGTTACACAGTATCCGCCAAGTGCCATAACAATTTTCGCCCATGAGATTTATGGGCCGGATTCTGTAATAACAGCCGTAACGACAACATTGGCTTAAAGTTATAACATATTCATGCATATGGGCCTGCATGAGGTTTGTCCATGCAACTCGCAACGCAGTAAATCATAACGGAAACAATAAATAAAATTTAAAGAACCACCATCGATAGGAATAAAACAAAATCCTTATAGTATTTCTATAAAAAAAGGTTCAATGCAAAAAAGAAAACAAAAAAAGAAAAAAAATAAAGAAATACATTAATTTTATGCTTTAATACAAACAAGTTGCCAGCGGACTTAGCGTATGAGAAATATGAGCAATAAAATTAACACTTTGGAAGACTGTGTTTTACGCTAAACGGTATGAATTTTTTTAAACGGTATGCGAACAACTGCAAGATCAAAAAGGATAATTTTTTATTTTATCTATCGAGGATTTATCCGTAAATGCTATATATTATACCGTGAGAAGGAGGACAAAGATTAATAAAGAAAATAAGTCCATAACGCAATCACTTTCATCGTGAAACATGTGTTAAGGTAAAAGCTAAGCTAAGGAAAAAAATTATAGAATATACGGCAACTACGGATAATAGGTATAAGGAATCAGGTACAAGCAGATAATAGAGCAGAAGAAGTTCTAATTTAACCGCCAATGTCAGAGAGTGCTGACTAGTAAAAATAAAATGAACGAAAATTTACTACAAGAAACAATAAGAAAAAAAAGAAATAAAAAAATTAATTAATTAAATATTTTTCTTTGCTAATCACTCAACGTTTGCCTTTGGAAACCTTCTGAGGTGTCGCCTTCCTTGCAGAATACTGAGCTTGCTTTAGTTTCTCTTAAATATTTTCATAAGTCCCTTACTTCATACGCCAGTAATGACGGCAGGACTGACAGAGATGATTGCGTTGAGTCGGAATCTGATCTTGCGATTTGTTACGGCAAGCAATATTCAAAATAGTAACCTTATCTTCCTTTGACTTTTTGTGTTCCTCTAAGCCATTTTCAAGTTGGATGACCTTTACTGGATAGTGAACGTTCATTAGCGCAGATTATATTTACATAAGCAGTACAACTTATTAACAACCAATAGTTAAAAGACAGCAAAAAGAAACTACAAGAGAACTAGAGATTTAGCATTTCACCCAGCGCGTCATTTCATTAAGCTCGCTAACCCACTTGGTAGACTTCTTTCTTTGAAGCAAAGCTGATCTTTGTCGAGCCTTCAAAATAGGTCACGAATAACACAAGCGGCAAATATACTTTTATTCGTTACTAGGGAGTTCTCATTAATTGCCAGCAGTAGAATGCGTCTTAATATTAAGACGCCGATAGGTAAAACAAAACATAATTTTCGTTGATCACTTTCTTGACACTTTTTTCCGGGCAACTTTTTTATTCAATCATTTATTTAACAAATAATCGATTTTCCTAAGAAAAATGTTTTGGAAAGATGCATAGGCGACCTTGGAGGAGAATTTAAATCACTTAACTTTTCAGCTGTACTCTGCCAACGATCGGTCAATCTAATGCCCATAAAAAATTCATCACAAATGCTAATTCAAGTCAGCTGCACAAACAAGAGAAATGCAAAATAATGCTGCTTCCGTTAACTACACATTTTTTACAAATTTTAAATATTAGGAGAATAATAGTTAATCTTGTCTTTTTTGAAACAGTTATATGTCTCTTCTCCTTCCTTTACTAAATCTATTCGGTAGAAATTTAATGTTTGTGTTTCTTTCCTTGTCAGGAAAAATTAAATTATTCTAATTAGAAACTAAGATTATCCGACCGTCTAGTTCAAAACTGTCATAAATATAACACATACGTCATCTTAATCATATTTAGGTTTGCACCGCAATGCCATTTAGAAAGTCAATCGAATGTTAAACAGAAATGTATTCAAGGTCCGTTCTAAAGCTAATAACGCGTTTTTGTTAAATTTGCAGACAATGGATGGGTTGTAAAGTCTCGGAACTAGCAATAATAAATAACGCCTTTACATTTATCGAGCATCAAACGATCTGTAGAGATTTTTAAGGCAAAATCATTGCAAAGATTCTTTAGAGGAGAGATTCTCAAGATAGCGAACACATCATAAGGATCGCTTCGAGATCGCTTGTGCACACAGGAATAAATAATGATGAAATAATTTACACTTACCATCTCCGCTAAGATATCTTTCTTCATTCTTTATGAATCGAAAACTAAGTTTCAGCTATAATTGAATTCACTTAATTTGTATATTCTACGCTTGAGATGTATTTTTGCTAAATAAAAATTCCTTTTTCCTTGGTATGTCTATCCCAGTAAGGTAAAGTGTATGCCACATTCTTCTTTCCATTTGTAGCATCCAAAAACAACGGCTCAATAGAGTATTATAGTAATAAAGTATTTTATATATACATAGTAAATATAAGGGCCGCCGTAAGCGTGAAAACGAAAGGCGATGCGATGACATATACACTTCTAATTGATGACCGTAGGTCAAGTTTGATAATTCTCAAGATCGGTCGACAACCAGGCGACAACTGGCATCGAGCAAGTCGGCTTAAAAGACTTTTGTTACCGGCAATACGCGAAGCTGCATGTTCAAGCATTTGGAAACTGAAGGGCCTTTGAAGAGGCTGCGTATTCCGCACAATCCTTTACAAGCGTCTGTTTGGTAGTTGTTATGCCTTTACCGACCGCGCACCACACTATAGCTACGCCCAAATATGGTTCAATGCGCTGAGATTTAAATACCCGCCCACATTGGCTAAAAAAAAAAAAAAAAAAAAAAAAAAAAAAAAAAAAAAAAAGTCGATAACTTAGCAGACCAAGCGAAGGACATCAAAGTGCAATTTTCCAAAATAAAGTAACTCTGATTGGATTTTTTCAAATGCAAAGATTTGCTTCAAATATTATTGGCGCAATATTTTGGACGCCTTACAACTCCCAATAAACGCCTCAATCATTTATAAGTAAACCTACGAGTCTTAATTACGATTAGAAATTCAGAAATGGTGACTTTGTTGGTGTTTTAAACAGGAGCTCAGGGGCTTGCCAATAGTTTCGCCTTTTCTTTGTCAGGGAGTATAATTTCCATGAATTTATCGGCCTTACTTATATAGTATGAAATCGAAGCAGGCAATTCTTTTAATCGAAATTAACGAAACTTTCAAGAAGTCTTTGAAAATTAATGTTTTTTTCAAGTCGTATTCATATATTTGGTTAATATGCTAACTAACAAGTCTAAGGACTATTCGTTTTATGTAATATAATAATAAATTCAAAATTGTGCCTATATGCTAATATGTAGACGTGTGCTATCTCTGTATAACCTGCAGGTGAATATATGTATTTACATATATTACATATATAGAGATGATGCCTCTGCCCGTTAAGGCATGCATGCACACAATTTCATGAATTCATTTATTATTAACTTATGAAAATTCAAAGAGATTTCATGCATGAAAATGGTCCACATTTGCATATATCCTTTTACATGAATGTTTATGTGCCTCACATAACATTTATAATTACAAACAATACATATACAATATATATATATATATATATATATGAGACACATTATCTACTT
>CCAG010012566.1:0-10166 GCA_001077435.1 Glossina morsitans morsitans
AGGAGGGTGTATTTTAAGTCGTTTTGCACTTATCATAAATGATCCAAATCTAGAAGAAGCTTTTTACATTACGACACGATATGTACCACGTTAAATGCATAAAACGCAGTGTAGGCCCTTAAAAGCAAGCTGATATCTATTTCTTAAGTGGGTATCAAGGGAATGTAATTTCAGTGCTTTTTCTTCACCTTCTACGACGTTAGTTGTTCATATTACTTGCCTCAATTCCCTTTAGACTTTTGAATAAGTTTCATGAAAGCCCTCCCTCATTATAAGTGTAATAAATCAAAGAACTACACTCGTTAAATTCCATGTAAAATGTATTCAAATAAAATTTATAATCCATGCTGCTCCAGATGATACAAAATAAAATGTATATGAAAGAAATAATAATCTGTATATATATAGTATATAGTAAGCACTTTTCTAACGACGAGCTATAAACTTTGCTATCTAACCAAAAATATATATAGCAATTATGTATGTGTATGCACAAACTGCACTGAATGCATAATAACTGATATTTTTTAGACAAATGATAAGCAATTCATGGAAGAAAGTTTAGTCAATTGAAGGAAATGTAAAATTTGAACAATATAGTCGGAGTTTGCAGATGTGAAGGGAAATTTCAGTTTTCCTTTGTCTCTCGGCACATAGAGAATACGACGGAAAATGCCACAAGATGATGACAAAGCTTAACCAAACCATCTACTGAACAAACCCAAACGAAACACTACGCATCGCAGAGTATTAATTAATAATTCATTTTTCAAAGCAATTTATAAGCACATATATATATATATATAAACTGCATTCTATGGTAATAAAATTTCAATACAAGCGTTCAAAACAAACAAGATTAAAATTTAATACAAGAGTAGCTAGCTATGCACTGAGCATATTATAACTTTAGGGTTTAGGGAATCTCTGCGATAAAATACCTTTTACTTTTACATTTTGATGTTGTTGTGTGCTTTTGTCATTTCAATCTTTTTGGTTCATTCCTTTGTCACTTTAGTGGTTTTTGCACAAAATACCTTCACTTTTTCAATTGTTATGACGAGTATATATATATTTATATATAAATAGCTTCCATTTATTGCTTGAAAATTAACTGTCAGAGCATATTTACATCTAAATATAATTTTCGTAGTATTAAGTTATAGGATGCAGATGATAAAACTGCTTCAACAAAAGATCAATTTTTATGGATAAAGTAAGTAACCGTTCGGTCTTACTAGGTACTATGGTAATGCAATCGGCTATGCGAACGTTTCTATATTAAGAACTCAATTAATCATAGTGCAGCCATCAAGTAAAGAAGCAAACAGTAAATGCATTACAGTCATAAATGTATGTCAAAGAGATTTATTGCATTACATACATACATACATATGATAACAGCAAAGCTGATTAAGGTGTGGACATGAATTTTGGACAACCAGACTGGTCGCTGGACTTCTACGAGCAAAGGTCTACAGCTAAAGTTTCACGAGATAAGAGGTCACAAAGCCAGTTAGTGTGTGTATGAGATATTAAGGGATAATACCAGCCTGCGATTTTTCCAACTCTGTACTATTCAGCAATGATATGAAACCATGATATTAACAGGTTGTGGAGGAGCTCTCCAGAGATGGCTGCAATTAAAAGGCATAGATATATAAATGTTGCGAAGAATTTCATTCCAAGGGTCAATCAAAAAGTTATTTTTAATTTTTTTCATTATCATCGGCACACAATTTTACTAATTAAAGAGTAATGGATATGCTGTAGGGTTACATTGTAATTAAAAAGACTGAAAATGTTAATTCCGTTAGCTACGTGTATAAGTCGCATTTTGTTTTAATATGAAATTAATTCTTTTTGTGTATTCGCATTTATTCGTTTATTTAATTCGCTTATACATTTTTAAAAATAGTTTTTTTTTATCCCGTTTATTTCGTTTATTTATCGCATTCATTCATTCGTCTATCGTGTATCACTCATCACTCTCTTCGGGCTTTGCGGTAATTCCACTTGTAATGAGTTTTTAATGTACCACAACCGTTTACTGAATTATGCGGAAATACGTAATGAATATGTGAGCGAAACGATTTACGTATAATTAAAATCATATTTCGCATGACTTCAAACTCGTCGTCGTTTGATGTTTTTCTTTTCTTTTCTTCTCTCTTTTTTCATGTCAACATTAAATTATATGAATGCGTATATATCGTTAGTGAATGTCGCAAAGTGTTTGTTGCAAATTACCTTCCCCCCCCCCCCCGCCCCCCATTTTTGTCTTTGCGGATTCAAGTACAAAATGAATCAAAAAGTACATAATTACAATTTAACTGAATTTTTAATTTTTAATAAAATCAAATATTCTGCTCAAAGTGTGTGTTTGCCTGAATGAAAACTTGTGGTATTTATTTTAAAGAACAAAAAAAGAAAAAAAGCAGAGAATTGAAACTTTTTAAGTTCTACCCAAACAAAAAAAGAAAACCGTTCTCTATGGTATTACATGCTCCGGAAAAAGATGAGGAATAAAATTTATGCAGATGAAAACGTTACTTTCTGAGTCTGATTACTATGATGATGACTTTTATAAAATTTCTGTTCGTTTTTATGCTACATTAAAAATGTGTGCCTGTTATTTTTTTTCTTTTTTTTTTTTTTTTTTGCCTTTTTTCCCTTATATCCTATTTTGCATATGTACATTATTTTTTATGCAACATATGCGTATATGTATTTTTGGGGTTTTCCTATACTCGTCGCAGGGAATACATTAGATTTGTAACATCGTCTTCTTCTTCTTGCATGCTTCATCAAAATGCCTAAATGAATCCAAGATTTTGGCAGGTCCTTGCAATCAATCTTACGATTTTAAAACCTACAAATAACTCTTAAGCCCCTCGGGCTATTACGCTAAATATGCTTACAATTCGTTTTCGAGAAAGCATAACCTCCGTTAGGCTTTAAAGATGTTATTAGGTTCACCATAGCGAAATTTTTGGCGACATGGGAAAAAAATATCCCAATATATTTTCCAATAAAGTCGGACCTCATCGGACCTCATGTATTGTATTCAAAAGCCTTGAGGGGGAGTAAGTCAATCATTTTGATTTGTCTGGAAGACACTGCCCTGCAAACTGTTTAACATTTTTAACAAATCCTTAAATTGACGATTAAACGAAATGAAGAAACTCGATCCATTTAGACGAAGATGTCGAGGAGCGTCGATTTGGCAACAGAATTCCTCGCCTTCTACGATATTATCGAAGTCATTTTCTCGATGTCGCGTCGTTTACGATCTTGAATCAGCGCACAAGCATCAAAGCTAACTGCGGGATCTCTTTAATACAAAATGCCGGTTATCAGGAATATTCGTACAAAACAACACGAATATTCTTCTCCCTCCTTACACTTTTCCATCCTATTGAAACGGGGATATTATGATACTAATGCCATTCCAATTTGTTGCGCCAAATATGGATAATTTTTCAAAGTTACTGCCGTGCGTTCCAAGTCATTGTTAACTATCGGAATTTGACATTAAAACTAAAGCCATATCGTCGCAATTTTGAAAAATAAAATAAAAAATCGCATCCCTACGAGAGAAATTTAATTGCACAATCCCTCAACCAGCAATTTATTTGTTTTTTTTTTTAAATGAAAAACTTAACACTTTTTCTTCTCGTTTTATTGTTTGTTAATAACATACCTGTGCTATTGATTTGCTTCCCACAACAAGCAAAAATTTGGAATTAAATTCAATTTAAAAACTTTTTCTCTAATATTTTTTATGCAATCTCTTAATTAAGGTCCATTGTTTTAAAATGCTAGGAATCCTTACATGGCTCATGTATTTCTGTATTGGAAATTTCTTCTTTTTTCTTCTCCAGCCTTATAACTGTATCGAGATATATGAGCTTGATGAGAAGTAATTTCTTAGTCTTGCGTAGATAAGCAGTTTTCTCTACCCGTGCTTTGCGTTATTACTACAGTGGCCTTAGCCGATTGGCACTGCAATGCAAAGGCTTTCTCTCCACGCCTCTTAAAGTTTCAATTCTGTATTTTGATATTTTGGGTTTCGCATTTTTAGTAAAACACTACAGTTTTTAAACTTCGGCTTCGGTGGCCAATCAGGTAAGATAGCAGTTTCCCCCACTTTGATGTGTGAGGAAAAGCTTTTTAACACTTGATTAGTTTAATGCGTCCATCTATTTTTAGAAAAAATTTCGTCCGTTTTGGTTTTCTTTTTAAAAATGACCAATCGCTAAGAGTCTGCTTCCTGTTCGTGTAAGAGAGATAGGAAAATGATGATGCCCGAAGCCTAGTAGGTCTCTACGCAATTTGCCTATTGCCGAAACTTTCGACTTCACGATGCTCAAAACGGTGCTGATCATTTCTTCGAACAGGCAGGCGGTATAGTTTCTACGCCTCTTTCCTTTCACTGGCCTTGTATTTTAGCAAGCGGTTACATGCAGAATGCTTGCCTTATAGAGCTTAGGGTTTGAATACATTTTTGATGAAATAGAGTTTTGTTTATTTTAATTTACTTGTTGTTGGTAACCGCAACAGTAGCTAAATGATAGTTGCCTGACAATTCGGTTTAAACCGCAAATGCTTTCTTTGTTGTTATTTTTTTTTTTTATTTCGACAATTCAAAATATTATAAAAGGAATGTACTGTCATATGCAAATACCCATATGGTAAGCAACGCAAACAAGTAGACAGACAGACAGCCATGCACACATATAAACATTTAGACTGAAAGTAAGAAAACGAATTTCTGTCATTTCATGCCAGGCAATTATGTTGAAATAATTCTATTGTAATATATACACATAAAGATTTTTATTTCTTTTCATATTTTTCTTTGCAGACATTCTGCGTTCACGAAACATTTCTCCGAATTTGTGAAAAGTTTTCTTGTGTATATTTCAGAAGTGAATTAAATTTTGGTTTCTTTATTTTTTATAATGTATATATACATACATATATAATAATATGTTCCTTCCTCCTGCTTACATGAGAAGAGTTTTTCTCATCAAAAGAAAAAAACCATGTTGACGTTTATTCACGACTTCCTTAAGAAGTTTTGAAAAGATTTCGTACCCTCTTGTGCAACTGAATCATGAATTTTTCTGTTATTAATCCTATGACTTTCTGATCGACGGTCGACAACATATTCTTCGTATCTTGCACACGGTCACAGATTCTGGTGTCAAAGCGCTTTCATTACTCATTGTAAAATATCATTTGAAAATTATTTCCGGCACCATATTGCGTCCGACCTTATAAAATGCTCGCGAACACACATTGCAATATCAGCCGATTAATGTGCCTTCTTGGTACACGACAGAAAGGTTCACGACCTATCATTGTCCCTCGGGCCCCCTGCTAGCTATACAGTCAGCCCTTTCGTTGCCCTCCAAACCCGAATCTCCGGGTTGGAATATGGAGGCACTATATCCGATTGGTACGGCCTTCTGAAAACCCAAGCCCAAGTTGCTTGGCTTCTATTGCGCGCTCTATGATACCGGTCAGCGCGTAAATTGCCGTCTTGATGGATTTGCCGCTTTGACAGTCAAAGTGGTAGTTGGTTAGGCGCCTTACTTCCAGGTAGCCTTCCCTGATAATGTTGTCTAAAGCTTTTCCCATGGTTTTAAGGAGAAAGGAACTCAAGGTCTACGTGATTTCGAGTGGTGCTCATTTTTGCTCCCCGCTTTCGCTATAATGACCGCTGTGGCCTTATTTCAGCCCCGAGGACCCCATTAGAAGACAACTCGGCTTAATAGCGTCCCTACTATGCACATATAATGTTTGCTAATAAACAGCCAATGCAGGATAACATGAAAGACAATACAATTTCGGTGGATTATGCCAAGATAAAGATAATACATACAGAGAATAAAAATACACACTTATAATACAATGATAATTCTTTAATCCGAATATTTAACTTAATGTGGTTTCAATGTCGAAAAAAACTGTACAGAGTATTAATTCTCCATTAGGACATCATTATGAAATTAGTCCAGCAGTCAGTAACATAGATAGTGAAAAGCAGAAATTACGTTCCGTATGTAATAAGTAATTCATTCATGTCGTGAGTATCAAAAATTCGCCTTATGACGAGCAGCAACGATTTCACATAATCACTAATTAAATTATTTACATAACGCGCAGAAAGGAAAACTGACAAGGGAAGAGGGAAAAAAAGGTGAAGCGAATTCCATGAGTAACTGGAAAGAATGCATTTAGGCGAGATAAATGAATCAGAAATAACTGATGTTAATACGGAGGTAAAGACTTCGCAGTATTCTATCTTAACCTACATTTGGCAAAGGGAAGAAATTATTTTTTTTATTTGGCTTCAATCATGTCGACATAATGCTGATGATTGGGAGACCAAATAAAAAAACCCACAGCCAATTATTAATTTTTCCAGCCG
This sequence comes from Glossina morsitans morsitans, assembly GCA_001077435.1. Classification (NCBI taxonomy): domain Eukaryota; kingdom Metazoa; phylum Arthropoda; class Insecta; order Diptera; family Glossinidae; genus Glossina; species Glossina morsitans. Next base: position 6,440 of record CCAG010012566.1, read on the forward strand.
TTTAGTTGTAAATTTTAATATCATTATCAATAACTACGAATTCAGTTAAATTCCATTAATTGCATGCGGCCGTAGATTTGGTGGCAAATTGTGGTCAAACGCAAACAGTATGATCACACTCTTATAGCGTAAATATGACGTAAGTTCTTAATGAGGATTACAAGGATGAAAGCAGCGTTACTCTAACGCGCAAAAATGTCACGAAACTTGGACACATTCTCTTTAAAAGTTGGTACTAACTGGCAAATTATATGGAATCGTCAATAGTGGCAACATGTACAAATCACCCAACGAAGTTGTCGACTGATGTGCGATAATTGACGGATACGAAGAGCATAAGCATTGTTTTCAGAATTTTATGTTTATAGCATATATTAGGTGCTTGCATGTATTTTGATCAGTGCTTTTCACTTGAAACAGGCATTTATTGAGAGAAACGTGGTGCACAATATATTAATCAAAACATTTGCCATCATTTTCTACAACTTCTTCTCACTCTTCTGGCAACATGGTGATACCGCGACCATACACTGACACATATAAGCACCTATTATAATAACTGTCGCTTTAATGTGGAAATACATGACTACTTTTTACTACCATTTGTACATAATTCAATCTAGATGCAGGCAATATAACCGAAATTCCGTTTGTATCCGCTTCATAAATATAAACAAAAAAAAAAAAAATTTGAAATAATTTCCTCCGCACATACCTAAATGAATGAAAAAAGCTTAAATGTGATTTTATGCTGGAAATTTTAATACCTCTATAATAAAATGCATAGAATACCGAAACTACAACGAACAGAAACGACTGAAACAATAAAAAGTTGAACAAAATGCAGTTTGAAACATAATTTTGCCTCTCGTAGAAAAAATGTAATAAAATTTTTTATTTCTATAGAAAATAAAACGATACACACACACACACACACACAACAGAACGATATAACCAACCTATAAGCAGGAAATGGCACACTACAGCTAATATTATTGTCGTGAGCTGAAACATAAAAACTTTTCCTATTACATGGGCCACAATAACTAAAAACAAAACAAACATAAACTATATTTCCTTAGTTTTTCTCTATCCAATATATATATATATATATACATATATACATTTCCTGGGGTCTCAAAGGAAATGCCAAAATTATTTATATTAAAGAGGGCTCACATTTAGATTTCGTAGGCAGATATGTTGCAATTTACTTGCAACAAGATTTGAATGAATATATATGAATATGTGCTTGTGTGTGGTTGCAATCTGAATTCTTCCTTTGCGAGCACTTCTTACATATACTAAACGAATTCTTTAGTTTTATCATTTACTTAAATCATTTATTTGTATGCTGTTTGCCTCTTGAAAAACAATGGGATTCGAGAACAACAGTTTCGAGAGGCCAGATATAACTAGGAACACATTATTATTATTTCTATCTACTGAATAAGGACTATTTGTTAAAGAATAAAGCAGATGATCTATTAAGTAAATATGTCTAAGACACAGGGACTACATATGTGTACATGTAATTTTTACAGGAGTAAATACAAAAACATATGCATTTTGCGTCAATGCAAACTCATATACAAATGATTCAAATAATTATTCCATCCATTGCTTAAAACAATGCTTTATGTCTAACCTACGCTTGGGCTTCCCAGGAAAGAAGGAAGAAAACTAGAAGAGCAATTAGAGATTAGCTAAGAAATTGCACTGACACTTGGAACTAAGAAAGTCTATCTCGGTTTTTTGCCCAAATTTTAATAATATTACTGCATAAGACGCCTTTTAATCATTGTCCTTATCGCTTCTCCGCCAATCAAACTATTTAAATTTCTATCTGCTTATTATTAAAAGCCTTCAAAAATTCAAGTACTAGGGAGAAATTTAAGGTCTAAACCAATGTTATTATTATTATCAATATCGGTAGTTTATTTTACTATTTATTAGTCGGGCAATCTTCTGACCTAACAACTATACAACTGCCATGTCACCCAATAGTAATCTTCGGTACAAAATATCAAAATCTCTTCCTCCTCGTTGTGACAAGTAAAGAGTTTCTTTTCATAAGAAAGCTTATAAGAGGAAGGCATAGAAAGGCATAGTTCAAACCGGTTACAACAAGTTGACAAGTCGCGTACCTATGTTTTAACGATTACGTATCAATTTTTATTTCAAAATATCAAAAATTAGACATTGTTAGTTACCATATAAAGACTCCCTTTTCATAAGAAGCTTTATAAGAAAACTAGATCATGGAGACCAAATTGACCGTAGGAGATTTTCCTGTCAATTCGCTATTTTGTGTAAAAGGTTTCTTTATAGATTACTAAAAGTCTTGCTTTTTGTAAGAAGGTTTATGTGAGACAGGGTTCAAGAATTAATCCTATACTACACAAATTTTTCGGACGCATTCAATAGATCAAAACACTAGTTTTCACAAATTGTTATCAAGATATGGTAAAAGTGTAGGTTTTTTTTTTACATAATTTTTTATACCCACCAATGAAGGAGAGCGGTATACTCATTTTGTTAAAACATTTGCCCCAGCCAGAAGAAAGCTCAAAATTTCCCATAGAGTAATGAGTGTCAATTTCTGAATCGATTTAAGAATATCAGTCTGCCCGGTTGCTCGCTTGTCCGTCCGTGTGTTGAAAACAGAAAAAGCTGATCGTCTACTATTCTACTACTCTGCTAGTTGAAAGCGGTGCTTTGGATGGACAACATGCTCCAATTAAATTTCATCAAAAAAAAAGATAGTAGATCTAGTTATACACTCCCTGTCTGTTACATGCTTCCTGTCTGTTACATGCTTCCTGTTTGTTACATGCTTCCTGTCTGTTACATGCTTCCTGTCTTCCACACAAACTTAATATACTTTCACCAAAAATTATGTAAAGTACAGATGGGGATTTCCTTATAATAACTCCAAGTAATACATAAGTTGCGCTTGCCTATTTCCATTATAACTGTTATTCTAAACTAGGGGTTACATAGCGTATTCAATATACTTCTAAAGCTTGTTAGCTTTTAATAATTCTGTAATACATTTTTGATGATACATATTTCCGTTAGCTACCAAGACTAGTGTGATAAACTAATTAATCGATTCGCTCCAGGTTGAACATAATTTGTATCTTCTCTTTTTATTTGTATTGGACTGTATGTGGAGAGAAATGGAAGCGGATGATTAAAATAATTGTTCATTTTTTACTTTAGGTATATATTTTAATAAGTTGTTTAATATTTAATTTACTTAATTAGAAATTCTTTCATTCTTTACCACTGATCGATTTATGAAACGAATTGTGTGTGTTAAGCTTATAATTACTACGATTATATTTTCATGAAATATTGAAAATAATTCATCACATTCTTCTTTAGCTATAAATTAAGATTCAATAGATATGCGCATATATCTACAATTGTTTGTTTGTTATATCGGTATTGTAATGAATTTCTCTAGAAAATCGCTCCTGGCATGAGTATATTTGACCACAATGGAAATAGTTTATCTGATATCCAAGCATAACGTAACTATTAACCAAAAATTTTATTTATTTTATTTAAAATACTATCTGTCCATGTGGTAAAATGTGTGTATATGTTAAAATTAAAACTTAATATTTACTAAGTATATATATATATACATAAATATATATAAATATATATATATAAATATATATATATATAAAATATATATATATATAAAATATATATA
>CCAG010012568.1:0-71840 GCA_001077435.1 Glossina morsitans morsitans
AGAGAGAGAGAGAGAGATAGAGGAGAAGAGGATTGATAAGATTTATTCCAACGGAATGTGAGTGAATATTAACTGATTTTATATTTATCTGCATCCGTATCTAATGCGGTATCATCGCATTTAGATAAAATGAAAAATTCTCGAGTTTCGTGCGATCGTTTCACTTTGGTTTACTTGGAGCTCTTCCTCTAAAACGAATTAAAATCTTAGTCACTAATTAGTTTTTTTACTGCAATGATTCTGAAAAAATTATTTTAAATTTGATTTCTTATTTTGTGCAAAATGTTTTCAATTGTACCGTTAAAGGAAACTAATAACACGACATCTCTGAGAAACTGAGTAGAGGATCAAAATCTTTTACCATTTCCAAAACAATTTTCACTTTAATAAACTTTTGTGAAACTCATAATAATAAGAAGGAGAAAAAAAATCTCATTCAGAAAATGTAAGCGATTACTAATTATTATGAATTTTCTTTTCTAAGGAAAAAGTCGTGGCCTTGTTAGCTTCACCACAATAATTGTCATTATCATGCTACTTAGTTATTGTCATCAACAACATCAAATGTCGACTCCACTAATGCTTCTACCGAGAGACGTTTTTGTTGTGAATTTTGTATTGTGTTTTGTAACTACATTAACATAATGCGACAAATTTCTATCCGTTTATTGTGATAAAAAAAAATAAAAATAAAAAAAATGATAAAAAAATAATATAGAATTGTTTGCATGCAAATGACATTTGCAAAGTGGATACAAGTAAAAAAAAAAAAAAAAAAAAAGACAAAAAATGATAAAAGAGAAAAGCAGCTAAACAATAACTACGCTTCTGGGACCGTAATAATGTCATAATTTTTAACATAAGATAACAAGCTCTGAAAAGAATGACGACGAATGCCACTGATGGTGAAACAATGAGCCGAGTGTAAAAAAATGAGAGACAATACATTGATATCTGATATAGACCAAGTCATTTCGTATCCATTTTATTTATTTATTTGTTCATTTTTTTTTTTTTTTTAATTTTTTATTAAAAACATTTTCCCACTTCTTGTATACCATATAAGCGTAAGAATTGTTTCCTTAATAGTGCTCGTTCCTGCTCTGTCGACAATTTGCTACGTCTTTACACCGCGTACAATACGTGTATATAAGACCTGATTCTTAGCCGGTAAAAAAATAAAAATGATGATCAAAATAAAGGGCATCAAAAGATCTTTTTCTGATCGAGAAAGTACTCATCCAAATTTTTTGACAAAAAATTCTACTCAGGCCATTGAACCATACTAAACTTATCACCTGACCATAGTCGAACTGCTAGACAAGTACAAAAATAGTACAAAAATAACTTTTGCCAGAATATCGACAGAAAGGTAAGCAGAGCATAGTAAAAGTAAAACAAGTCAGAACATTACACTTGGCCAAGACCGACCATTAAATACCCTATACCACATTGTTTAACACAATTCTATTTTTATTTAGGGATGAGCGGGCCCAACACGCAGCCTAATGTAGTACAAATTCAATCCTTCCATAGGTCAGCATCAAAAAATAAACGCAGTTGGTCCAAATTTTGAAGACTTCATTTTTGTATGAGATTACTATCATAGGTCAATTTTCATCATCACATATTAAAACTTGGACTTTTGTATTTTACAAAGGATAAATTTTCGTGAACTCTTTATTAGGATCGGATCCAATAAATAGGCTAAGATGATCCAAATTTGGTACAATTAAATAATACTAAAATACTATTACGTAGCCACTTTTGTCGAGAAAGTTTTTTGTCAAAAAAATTGCAATTTTTTTTCTTATAACAACTCTTCAGGATAGGGCGTTATATGAAGGACGGTGTGATTTCTTTTTCAATAGCGTTCGTCCTTGGGTCAAAATGCGTTGCTTTATCGAATTTCATCAAAATGTCCCAAGAATTGCGACCTGCAGCTTGAAGACAAATTTATATGGACAGACCGACTTAAACCAATTCAGATAACAATTCCGAATCGATCGATATAACAATAGATGGGTCTATGTTAAGTCCTTCTGGGTGTTACATAGTGTCCGCAATAACTTAATGTACCGTGTACCACAAGTGATGTTGGGTATAAACAATGAAAGCAAAGCCAACTGATAATAACCGCAAGCAAAGTAATAAATTTAATTAATTTTATATATGTTCATATAAGTGTATATATATTTATACATTTATATATATACTCTTTTTCCTGACTAAAAATAAAAGCAAGAGAATTAAAGCAAATTCCATTAATATTGCTACAGGAAACGGATTAAAGAATAAAACAATATATGCAGTGAGTGTAAAAAGTATTCGGACTTAAAAAAAAAAAAACTCTCTATCAAAAGGTTAACTTTGCTATTTCAATGACTGGCAGTTCTTTCCAGTCACACCTCATAATATTCATCATCAACATTTTCTCCCTCTCAACTCAGTTCTGAGTCCATCCTTTAATAATAATCTAAAAATGTTCTTAATACAACGTTGATTTTGTTGAGCATTTTAGAGTTGCCAATGACAATGTTTACTAGCTTCTTGACATTGTAGATATTTTGCTCTCAATATCAACTTAATTAGAAAATTGATTTCACAAATCTCTTCGGGATCTGTAATTGGAAAAGCAAAAGGCTATAGCAGCCGAACTTGCTCCCGCATACTGGAGGGACAAATTGTATATACGTATACAGTGAAGAGGATTGGAAAAGGAAGAGGCACAGAATGCTTTTCAATCCAGCATGTCATGTGAAAAAGAGAGAGAAACGGTAGTCTAATATTATTGATTAACCTAATTTCTGTACGTAACCTAACAGCAATGACAAGATAGAACTACCGAAAATAAGGCTTCAGAGCCTTTGTGTCTACACATTTTGCAGACATGGTTAAATTGATACACCCACATGAATATATATATATATATATATATATACATACATATATATATATATACACCCACATGCATATATATATATATATATAAATATATTTCTACAATATGTGGTCTGAATGTTTGATAAATCTACCATAACTACCGCGGTTTTGTATGATACGTTTTCGTTTGCGACGATGACTTTTTTGAATGGCTTTGTTTCCGTTAACACGATTGATTAACGCGCACCGGATTAATAGCAACTCACCGACAACAATGTCGATAGAGTTTATATGCTCGGCGCCACCAGCAGCAGCGTCTACAGGGATATGTCACTGACATCAGCACCCATTTAAACGACGCTATTTTTTCTCATTGTGGAGGAAACAGTGCAAAATAAAACAAATATGCGGATTATTTGCAAACGCTTTATAGAGTTTTGAGCCGACATATATATCAATGTGAGTTACCTGCCTGCATGCAGGCGCATGCATACTCTTAAGAGTCTCATATATTTTTGCACCTGAAGGGTCACACAATTACTATTTTATCCTTCAATAGTTCTATCGTGTGCAGTTGTTGATAGGCGTATGTGAGATGTGTTATAACCGATTTGATGGCAAAATTATGACAGGGATACACTTTAGGCTCATGTAGAACGAACGAATAGTTTTTCTTGTTATTTCTCTTCACTTTCTCTAATTATAAAAAATATTACAAAATTTTATACTTTAACTGGTTATACCTTAAGAATTACGTTGACATAACAACCTATAGTTTAGGCAAAAGCCTATGTATCCAGCTGAAAATGCAAACAGACGGCAACAGGAAATATTTAAAGCAAGATCGAAAATTCAATGCTTATAAGAAAATCATTTTCTTCTTCGTCGTCTATTCTGTGGCTCAGCAATAGATGATTCGCCGCATGGACATACGAAGTACTTTGCCAGTGAATAGCGTAGGTTATGGGATAGTGCCGGTGTGCGTGTGCTATTCCTTCTGGCATTAGTTGTTATTATTTGTTGCCTTTATGAGCCAGTCAGCTCTTAGGACAGTGATGAGTATGAACCACACTCTCTCTCTTGCGTCCCTCTACTGGCTTGTTTGCTTAAAAGAAATAACTTAACCGCTTGTTTTGTGTGTTTTATAGCTAGTCGTCAATAACGAAAGGATAGGAAGAGACAGACGATGTAAATAACAATAAATAGTAGCAAATAATGCGATTAATTAAGTAGATATTGTTAGATGACAAACAATGGACAAACGGCCTCCCTCGCCTCGCCGTCGCCATACTATTGAATATTTCGTATGGAAAAAATTGGGCCCATAAGAGATTCGATAAGCAGAACTTACACGTAAAAATACCAATCATTCAGTTAAGAGAAAACTGTGGAGATGAAAAACGGAGATATTGTCATTTCGTCAATTGATATTAAACGCCTATCTTGCGTGGAAGTAACTATCTTTTGCTCCCTTTTGTTTTTTGTTAAAATTACATAAGACTTATGTAAACAACTGGAAAGCATCCCTTAGTTTCTCTAACTATTCAAACCACGAAGATAGTGTTCGAGTTCAAATCTCAGTGTGGTATGATCATGATCATAAAGGCCTAGCGCTTACCGATTGGGGATACACCCACTAAGCTGCAGGAAGTCGCGCTGTCTCTTTCTCTTTTACAACTTCCTTTTGACCATCGCTCTGTTGCAGATGTAAAGAACACCACCTCAATAATTGATCATGTCTTAAAACATACAAAGACAGACAAACGAAGGGTGGTACAATTGGTCAATAACCCTAGTTAGGAGGAAACAAATATAAACTTGTAACTGACTAAAATTGAAAGCTACCTCCAACATCTTATTATGTAATTTAAGCAACAGAAAAACAAGTCTTTGAAAATAAAAAATTTAAAAAATAGTCAAGGCGTCCTACCTGGTACTATGTCCAAGAGTTGCTTTATACTTCACGTAAAGATTTATTTTCTTCCTTAAAACCCTACGTTTCGTAATTTCTGAATGCCCATGAGCTTGTAAATTACGCTTTCTATCACTTAGCGGTGTCAAGACTCCTTTGTCCTTTGTAAAATGTATGGATAGAGACAACAGCTAGGGTTCCTGGAGAAGGGGGTATAGCCATTTTACTCATAGCCATACTTCTACAATTTAATTTTCTTTATAGCATTTCATGCAGATCAAAGTTATACTTTTTATACTTTTATATATATATATATATATATATGTGCACAAGCACCGCTTTGTCTGTTCTGGATTACAAAAAATTTAAATTAAAATACATTCTCTGCAAGTTTGTAGTAAACCTTGCGAAAACCGTGTACCATAAATTGACATTAATTACCTATAAAACAGTAAAATACATAAAATCAATCACGTCAGTCCGTACAAGTAAAAACAGTCAATTAAAAGCATTTCAACTACTTTTTGATTGTCAGCCCGTCGCTTGTAGCGAAATACATAACACATAACACATAACACATAAATTTTGCACAGTTGACAAATAAATTTTATTAACGCGTCAGTGATATTGTGTAGTATGTGATGATCTAATTGATGAGAGAAATAGCCGATAAAGGAATCGATATTAAAAATCCATTGACTATGCAAATAAATAAGAAATCGTATCGTATAATAACTTCAAACCTTGAACGAGAAACGTGTTCAATATGGGTTTGATTATGTCAATCCGTCCGTCATCCTTTCTTCGCGATATAATATTGCAAGTAAAAGTAATGCTTAGGTTTATCGATGGGTGCAGAATGGTGGAAGCGATAGAATAGCAAGATGCACGACTTGTTCCTTAATAATCTTCAAACTTTTTTTTTTTTTTAAAAGCTACATTATATTAAGAAATGTTCTTACAATTTGGTTGGTTACTGGGTTGGCCTGTGAAAATCTCAAATTTAAAAAAAGACGATTTGAAAAGGAAAAATTATCGATAATATATATAATTTATTTTAGCGGCATGGCTCGTTGTAGTTTCAACATTCAGGCTCATAATTATTATTATTATTTTTTGTGTTTTACTTTGAAATTATGAAAGAAGATGTTCTTAACGTACACGTGCATAGTAGTTTCAATCGTTAAACACGCTTGTGCACGTATAAAATCTCTCTTAATACACTTATATAAGATTTCTCTTTGTCTATCTACCTAACCATAAATGAATTTTCTCGCAAATAAGTTGTTGCGTACATACTAAGAACTAGGAACTAAGCTGAGCAGATTAATCTGTTGTTATCTATTGTTCATATAGTGACACCTAAGCATGAATTCATGTTCAACACAATCTTGCTGCTGCACATTATCTATCTGCATTTTCTGTGATACAAAACCAGATGTGTGCCTGCGTGCATCCCATACAATAGCCTGCCACGTACTACAAGCGATATGGAGTTTGTATGTTTTCTAGTTATAAATATTACCATCTTTTCCGTAAACGTATGTTTTCCCGAGACCGGGAGAGTGTGCATACGAAACGTGTCTTTTGTGTAATTATTATTTTGCCACTTGAGTTGGTGTTGCTGGCGAAACTGCTATCTCTTCCTTCTACTTTTTTATACCCTCAACCGAAGAATGTTTTGTCGGAGCGTTTGCAATGCAAAAAGCAGGCAGCTTCAGACACCCTACGAAAATATTCTTATCAATGTTAAACTCTGAATCGATCTAAACATGTCCGTTTATTCGGATGTCCATCTGGGCTGATTGTTATCTGTCCGTTTGATCGTCTGTCTATGCGTCTTGTCATCTGGCCATATGTCTGTCCATTCATTCATCTGCGGTAAATATTCTCCTGGCAGTAAAAGGTTAAAAATTTGCAAAAGTTTTGAAAATACTTGCACGAGGGTTAGTACTGAAAATGGTCCCAACCATTCAAAAAACAAGCCTAGGGTACACCTTTGCTTTCGATAGCAAAAGGATTTGCTTTCCGGCTCATTATTTATAAATGTCAACCAACTCAATGATGAAAATTCCCGCGTGCATTCCACGGGTGATTGCAAGATATTTGTAGGAAAATGAAAATATCGGCCTGACTCACCTAACTAATATTGTGGTTTATGGAAATTTTATTTTCTCATTTTCATTCATTAATTTTTTTTTTTTTTTTTTAAGGCAAATGTAATGGGGGGTATAGAAGATTCGATAATGGCCGAATGTACATTTTTTTGCACTTGTTTCGTATTGTTTTTCTTCTACGCTCTTGCACATGTGCATACATATCATTGTACACAACCAATATATGATTCTTTTTTGTATTTTGCATATAACGTGTACTTAATGTCTTTAATGCTAGCTCTACGCTAATTAATTTGCATAAGTACGTCTGTAAGCTTGCCAGATGACTCTCTTCATCATAGTTCTAAGTATACTGTGTGCATGAAACAAAAACAAACATCGAGCCGAGGATGGCAGCGTAAAAGTAAGTTGAGTTTTTACTTCATATCATTTTAAGCTGCCTGCTGTACATATTGCTGTTCGTTTGTTTTATTTCTTTTACAAGAGTATTACGCTTTGTAATCAACTCTAGATAACTTCATTCTTATTTTGTATTCATCCATTTAGTCATTTGTGTACATTAGCTACGTTAATTTCTTATTCATTGAAATTCATTCATAGCTGCAAAAACATACACAAGAGATGGATGCCACACACACACACATAAATCCGTCATGATGCATTTTTAATTTATTCGTTTGGCAAAAGTGAACACAAAACAAATCTTAACATAATTAAGTTATAAAAGTATCATGATATACTTGAAACCCATGCTTATAATTTAATAATCCTTGCCAAGGGATGATAAACATTTTATGCAACATTTTTCTGTGAATAACTGATATTTAAAGTAAATTAGAGCTAATTAACTTAAGACAAGGAAGTATTACCCGTATGGTCTTTGCGTGCTCAAAGCAAGCGTAATGATTTACTGGTCTATGGCATAATGGCATGAAAAAGACGTAGAGAAAGAGAAAGAAGATAAAAAATGATTATATAAAAGATGTCGCAAAATACACGCACAAATTAATTTCGCTAGAATTCTCAGATTATTATTTATTGATTCTTGAAGTTGACAGTGCAGTGTTATTGCATTAGATGAACATTTCTGTAGATAGCTTCCCGAAAAATCCTATTCTTGACCACAACGCCTAATTAATGTCGTTGTGCTCTCATCAACTGCTTCCATATCATATATTGAAAGGCATGCAAACGTCTTCACTGTTGATAAAGTCAAGTCACTGTTCCAGATTATCTTGCATGAACATATATGTAAGTAAACTATAACTTCAAATATATTATGTCATCATGACGATGCAGTTCGCACACTCCGCATAAGAATCGTCATCACACTTCTCAAAGTTACTAGATTTATGGCTTGAAGTTCTGTTCGAGCGTTCTTCTTGAACTGTATTCGGCCTAGCGACAGATTGCTCTGTGTGTTTTACGTCTGCACCTGACATGTGTCTTAATCAGACGGGTTGCCTACAACCATTGGCAATCGAGGTAAGTTGATTGACGACCCCCCAGGGAGAAAGACAATCCCCATTTAAGGGGGCCTTTCTACCCTGAAGTACCGCAATAGAAGATGGGTGTGGGCCAAATTCTCGCTTAGTGGTCTACGTCGGGGCCTATCTAAGCACCTCTTCAATAGCTCCCCGCGAGACTTTGGGGTAACCACAGACACCACGAATACTCCCCGAAGGCCCGTACCCAGCGGTCAGGCAAGAAGGCATTCTCCGGCATTCCGATGGGTTGTGTGCATCATCCTGCCAGAGCAATCCAACTTTGGGCAACCTGACCCCCGTGGACACCCTTTAATTTCTTGGCTTATCGTTCAAACCAGAACTTACACCAAGCTATACAGCTTTGGGTGATCTCATACTGTACGCTTTTCGCTCTTGCCTTCGGACTCTCCACACGTCCCCGACGGCCAAGCCTGACTATCCTTCCTCAAGGAAAATAATGCTTCCAAGGTTGTCGTCGCACAGAACACACACCTATCTGTGCCCCAGCCCACTTGGTATCGCTGGCCACCCTTAGATGACCTCCACCAAGAGAACCTAATAGGGAAAGAAATGCTTCCTTTTATCCCTTCCGACTAGACCCCTTCCGCTTTCCAATGAGAAAAACCTATTGCTAGGTTATAGATAGAAGCCTTAAACCTTTCTTAGCCATTGACTGTGCGACTCTTAAATGAAGAGCCATAATGCAGCAGAAAATGTTTATAGGGAGCACCACGAAGAGGTGAAGGTTTCGGCACTTCTATGGGTGAACCAATTGATCCCATAGTTTCGCCTAGCGACAATTCATTTCATGTATCAGGAGATACATTCTTAACAAGGCAGTGACGGACGGCAAAACGCTTGTTGTGTTAAAACAGCTGCGTTCGCCGGTCTGCCAGAGACCAGATTTCATAACTTTCTTTTTCTGCGCAATTGTGAGACTTTTCCTATGGCGCTTATTGGAAAGAGAGGGGGAGAAAACATTTTCCACTGCTGTGATCAGAAGAAAGATTTACTCTTCATTTTATTTCCAAGGAAAATATTGAGTATTGGTTCCCTCTCTCTCTTTCTAATTATTATGCCCGTTAGGTTGCCTAAGAATCTCTCTTGAGCGAAAACCAACATCCTTGTCTTGTTGCTCAAACCTTACACACTTAATGTGACCCTCGAACCATTTCTTATGCAAGCGATTTGCTCATTTTTCTCTCCTCACAAATCCATTACTAGTGTATTATGATTAAGTAGTTCCTTAAAATGAAATAAATTTCAACAATTCATTCCGGGTATTGGTGAAGTTTACTTTAAATAGCGATAACACCAACTGATGCTTTGCAAAATATTTCATTAAGGATATGCAGTTTGTGCATGTTGTGCTGTGCTATGGAAACACTTTTCATCATTGTCAAGTACAACACGTGTTTTGCATACGCACATGTGCATATAAAGAGATTTCAATAAATAATGTATTCTTCGTTTTTCTTTCTTTTTTGCATTTTAATCTCTTTGACCAAAGTCTGCTGTTTCAGTAGGATTTTCTACTATTAACAGCTAGAAAGACATGAGTCGACTTAACAACAGATTAAATCAACAGGATTTTATGGTCATTTTGTGGAGATAACATGAGCAAAGATTGCTAGAAATAATTTATTCAATGCTTGTTTGCTATATATTTTTCTCTTCAAATTTCATTAGTGAACACATCCGTACATAATTTGAATGCATTGGATAATTAGTTATGTTGACAAGCAAACTCCACGAACAGAAAGAGGGAGAAAAGTAAAATGATATTAAGTAAATTGATTTATGCGCATCAAACTAAGCCTTTTAAATATTTTTCACCAAAGTTGAATTTTTATTTCATCTAAAGAGTGTGTGTGTGTGTGTGTGTGTGTGGATATTTCGAAATGTTTATGAACTATGGGATCATTGGTTCACCCATAGATGTGCCGAAACCTTCATCTTTTCGTGGTGCTCCCTATATAACATTGACTGCTGCATTATGACCCTCTTGCTTCAGAGTCCCACAGTCGATGGCAAAGAAAGGTTTAAGGCTTACTATCTATAATCTGGCACCAGGTTTTTCTCTTTGGAAGCGGAAGGGGCCTATTCGGAAGGAGCTTCTTTTCTAAATTTACAAGGAGCATTTCTCTCCCTATTTGGTTCTCTTGGTGGAGGTCATCTAAGGATGGCCAGCGATACCAAGTGGGCTGGGCCACAGATAGGTGTGTGTTCTGTGCGACGACAACCTTGGAAGCATTATTTTCCTTGAGGAAGGATAGTCAGGCTTGGCCGTCCGGGACGTGTGGAGAGTCCGAAGGCAAGAGCGAAAAGCTTACAGTATGAGATCACCCACAGCTATATAGCTTGGTGTAAGTTCTTGCTTGAAGGATAAACCAAGAAGTTAAAGGGTGTCCACGGGGGTCAGATTGCCCAAAGTAGGATTGCTCCGGCGGGAAGATGCGCACTACCCATCGGAATGCTGGGCGAATGCCTTCTTGCCTGACTGCTTGGGTACGGCCCTTCGGGGAGTATTCGTGTTGGCTGTGGTTGCTCCAAAGTTTCGTGGGGAGCTATCTAAGACCTGCTTAGATAGGCCTCGAGGTAAACCACTAAACGAGAATTTGGCCCACACCCATTCTCCATTGCGGGACTTCAGGGGGTAGTGAGGCCCACTTCAATGAGGATTGTCTCTCTCCCTGAGGGGTCCTCAATCAACTAAATTGATTTCCAATGATTAAGGCACATGCCAGATGCAGACGTTAAAAAACATACAGATATCTGTATTCGATATATTCCCATATACATAAAACACTAAATGAATATATTGACATATATATATTTGGGACGATTTTGGCGGTGAAAAATCCTAGCTGTAGCGTCTTTTAAGACATATCACAAATCTGCAGTTACTTTAATTCTTTAAAATTTTTTATAAGACACTTTCTGCATTGCAACTTTCCGCCACTATACGGTAAATAGTAACAATAAATTTGTTTAAATTATTTAAATTTTGTATTATTTATTTTCTATTTCCTATTTTTGTTTAGTTTTTCTCAGCATTCTGTTATTCCTTCAATATTGTCCAATTATCAACTACCTTATCATAGGCATGGGCCCACGCATAGTGGGCCAATTTGGACTAACTGAAGCCGTAGCCGTTACTATTCTAACAATTTCTTGAATGATGACAATGATAATGGCTAGTGGACCCAACATTAACGTGTGGAAAAGAAAAATTTCTTTCAGGCAACAACATTTTTTAAAAGGTCCCATCCGCCTGAGTGGCCGAGTAGGCAAGAGTCTTGACTAGCAACTCTATGGGCGTGGGTTCAAATCTCAAGTGCAGTTAAGTTTTTAATAAAGCCGAAAGCCTTAGAAGCTAGTGCTTGAAGACTTTAGTCTTGTAATTTATTCTCTTATTATAAATTTATAATAATAATAATAATAATAAAAGATCCCGCTTACCTTATTTGTGTGTTTGAAATTTGACAGCTTCGAAGTTTTCTGAAAATATGAAGAAATTTTAATAACATTAATATATGAGAGGAGTATGAATTTATATTAATCCACAATAAATTTACCCAATTATAAAATATGCATGACTTTGTACACCCAAATAGAAAAATGACTATTCATATGTTTACTCGAACTGAAATCACAAACAAGATGTCAAACCGTACAGACGAATACGCTGAACAGGACATTTTTTTCGTTCTTTGTTAGATTTTCAAAACTACATTCGAGAAGCACGGGGCCAAGAAGTGTGTCAGCAGTCAATCCTCGGCAACGTTTTGTTTTCTCAATCAAAAGAATATATGGTAGCACTTGCACTTAAGAATGCATTGTGGCGCATTAAAAGGCAACAGGGACAATGAATTTAACGTCGTTAGACTATCTTCTTGTTAGGTTCAGTGAAGGACTTTAAAAAAAACGAAGCAAAACACATTTAGAATCAATTATTCGACCTACATATAAACGTAAGTAGCCAGCCAAGTTGGAAATGTTTGCAAAGTAGTTACATTTTATATAAAATATTAATAATACGGAACAGCCAAATAAACAAACATATTAACTATTTATGTCAATGCACGTAATGGTAGGCAATCATGCCCGTACTGTTTCACAATTTACGTAAACATTTATTGTTGTTAACGATCAAAAGGCACAATCAAGTGTATAATATTCTAGTGTGTGTGTGTGTGTGTGTGTGTGTGTGTGTGTGCAGGTTGACATACATGCAGCATTATGCAAACATATCTATACGTTCCGAATTATGCATATTACTGTTTATACAACAATAGACTGTGTTTATTATTGTTGTTGTTTTACGAAATGTGTACAACACTTACTTACATGAAATTTTTAATAGCTTTCGCCTGACTATCAAAATATTATATGCACCGGGTTATGTGCATAGGCTTTTATTATATACAAATGTATGAAACCACAAAATTAATTTCATAAATTTTTCATGATAAACAAATTTTCAATGCAGACAACAATCACTTCCATATATATATATATATATATATATATATGGATATATATATAGCGCAGTTCATACACCTATGCAAACTGCATTCTTTAAACTATGCATGTGCCCAAACACACAATAAAACCGATTGAATAAATATTCTCATTTAATTGATAAATTTAATGAAATTTGAAAATTGATGATGAATTTTTTCATCATCATTTCCAACTTGTTTCATATATTCATTCATTTATTTTTCATTTTTTTTATTTATTATATATTTTACTACTAATACTAAGATCATCATCATTTATAATTCTGATGTTTGTTTTGTATGAATGTGTGAATATTGCTCGTGCTTATTTATGTGCATGTAAAGCATGAACGGTATATGTTTTCATTGTTTGTTCATGTTTTCATTTTGATTGCTTGTATTATTTTCATTTTCCGATCAATGTACGTTAGTGTGCGCTGTGCACAGCTATGAACAAATCATTGCAAATGTTTTAGATTTTATTACAATTCTTTTTCTCATCACAACTAACATATGCTAGGAACACTCCTGCACAACTTATCGATGAATAAGAGATGCAATCTTTGTTACTCCGTTTTCTCTTTCATAAGAATAAGTAAAACATATATGGTCGCCTTAGTCGAATATCGAATACGCATCTCAAGCAAATAATAAAATTAGGTCTTCCTTTTCATTTTATAATGTGAGCTGTCACTAAAGGGTGTGCCCTATCCACGTCACGCGCCCGTGGTCAGAAAGAAGTGGTAGCGGTACTGACTATTCTTAATTAGTAGCAAATCTGCAATCTTTGAGCCGTGTTTGTCAGTCCGTCTGTCCATACGTCTGTTATTTGCTGTGATTAACATATTTATGGTAGCAAAAATGGAGATATTTGCTTCATATAGAAAAACTGAGCCATGCCCACACAACGCAACAAGGTATGAAGGTTTAGCTTTTTTCCTTTTTTTTAGTCTTTTTCAAAATAAAGGTAATGACTATAAATTATTCGATCACAGCCATTGTTTCAATTGTGAGTTTAGAAATTAATCCGTCATGATCTACTGTAACACTTAACTTTAAGAAAATGTTTCTATGAAATTTGTCGGCCAACACCTACAAAACGTTCTAGCTTAGCATTTTCCAAGGTTTACACCTATTTTTTAAATTTGATTTTTGCCGCAACATATATACAAAATTGATCGCAAACGTGCCCATGTATGCAACATAATGTTATCCAATATCGTATCATCCCTACATTTCTTCCCGGTTGAAACGACGCGTCGTTGCCCTGTTTCATTTGATAATTTTTGGATGCCTTCAAAGTACGTTTCATAAGCTCTAAGGTAATCTTCATGACCCATAAATACTCCTGTCGGTACTATTTCATAGTACAAGTTAATGCAACAAGGCAAGTCCAAATGTATTAGTGCGTATTTGTTACTCCCTTTCATTTATATATAGTGCTTGTATTTGTGATTGCAAAAAGATTACAAAGTTTTCTGATTGCGGTTGCACCGATCAACCAACATAATAATTAATAACTAAATTTCAAACATTTTGTTTCAAGTTTTCTTCTTTGATTTTTTTTGCAACTGTAAGGTTTCTAAGGCTCATGTCTATTTTCAAAATTTTCCATCGGACATGGATTAAACAATTATGTGCTTAATGTCACTTTTTTCGGATACTGTAAATGCTTAAGTCACAATCTTAAGGTTAGAAGGATAAAAAAAATGAATGAACGCAAGGAGAAAGTGATTGCCTGGGCTTTCGTATTCGTGCTTGTATCAACGGCATACGGCGAGCATGGCAATGGTTCTAATTTTGGTATGCATTGCAACCAATGGAGTCGGAAAATTGGTGCTTATGGATAGCATTCTGAGAAAGGAAAGTCATTGAAGGAAAATGTGAAAGAAAGTGCGCACAAATGTGATATTTTCGAACCATTCAAAAAAACGAACCCAAGCCTAAGTCCCGATTAATTCGAGAATGGCTCTTATATAACTGCCAGGCATGAACTCCACAATAAATGCAAATAATTCTACTGAGACTCTTTACCCTTGTACAAAATTTTGCAACAACAAAGATGAACTTAAAATCAACATTCCGTTTCGACTGTGGCTGCTACGCTAATCGGAATTCACTTAACATATAAAATGAAATATTTGCTTTATAATTTATATTCTCTTACGCTCAGACCGCTGTTTATAAATGCGTACATGCTGTAGTGATTTAATAAATAATTTTCAGACAAATAAACCAAAAACAACGTCGACAAGGACACGTATAAAATAAGTCAAGTTTAAAACACTTATCCCAAGCGATTATGTTGGTGAAAATACCGCTTCACATGTTACATACACTTTTATTGTATAAGAAAACAAATCTAAATCTCTGACGTCTAGTGACATGCTACAAGAGTAAATTCTTTAAAGCGAAGTGCATAAAATTGCTTGAAAATGAAAAATTTATTTATTCTTGAGCGTAAGTATTAATTCGTTCGCACGAAAAATCTTAAAAATTTTTCGGAAATTGTCGAAAAAGCTATAATTAATCTACAAGCAAACGACTGCAATCAATGTACTTTTTTTTTAAAGAAGCGCTTTAATGCGAAGATAGAAGAAAATTTATATAAATCCTTGTCTGTACAAATCACTTTCGTCGTCGCCATGTTGTTGGCAGCTTAAACTGTTTTTCACTCAGCATTCAAGTACACTTCTTATAGAGGAATATGATTAATTCTGACACTTATGACATTAAATCAGTTTTATAGTTTGCAAAAGTGCGTTAGAGCTCTTTTTAAAGAAATTTCTTTTCTTCCACTTCCATAGCTTAAAGGTGTTATTATGCGTTAAAAGATACGTTTTAGTAGAAAAAAATTCATTTGAAGCATAAATATTGCGTTCAAATCGAATTAACGTGAAAACTATAAAGAAAGCTATATACGCGTTATATGGCGAGGAAGAAGCAAAATATATATTATCAGGCAACATCATTAAAGGAGGGGGACATGCCAGCGTTGCTATCTATTGTGTAATAATCCGAAATATCTAACTCACGCTCCAAAAATGATGCGCCGTCCAATTCACGATTTCCAGTCGATTTACTTATGTTCGTCTATACGTCTGGGTATCGTTTGGTCTGAAATGTTGATACAGCTCCACTCCTAACTAAGTCGACAGTCGCCAAAAATGGAAGAAATTCAAGTTACGCTAGGAAAAAATGTAGTGACTTGCAAAGTTTTTATGTCCTGTTCACATTTGAAATTTTCATCAGAAAGTTACTTCACTTAGGAATTGTGGTCGATAGCGAAATCCGCTTTCCATTTAAAGATAATCTTTTTTTAGTGTTAATTGTCAACAAACAACAACAAAACAAACTTTTAAAAATGCAATATTAAATAATCAAAATCGTCAAGTTCAGAGTTCCAAAGTGCCTCACTGTTGACAAGATTTGGATTAAAGTTAAATTGCTTATCATTGGAGAACAGAAATGGCTCACTAAATCTTGGTGTTTTGTATGACGATTAACTGTAAGGTTTTATTAAAATAAATTTAAAAAATAACAAGCAAGAAGCGACAAGTTTAATGCCCATTACGATTATTCTAAGAAAAGACTCAAAAAAAGCTAAATTTCCATATTTGCTAATGGAATGTGGGCGCGGCTAATTTTCTTTTATTTTTGTAAGTTAAAAGTGGAAATTTGCATCGTGTATCTGAAGCAGATATTTTTGCAACCATGTGCCTGTTTACCGCAGCAGGCGAGAGGTGGATAAACAGACGGATTGACAAACACGTGTAGGACGGTTCAGAATTGATATTAATCTCTCTAAAGCTTCTTTCTCGATGCTGTGAGCGTTTCGACAAGAAAATCACCTTTCGATATCCTATAATACTGAGCAGATGTGGACCATTTTTTTAGTTTTTGTACAGGAGATGCAGGATCATCTACATTACAAAATCAAATTTTTATCGTTATGTCTGTTATGGCTTAAAAGTGGCGAGCAAAAAACCGCATTTTCTTCTTTTGAAAACGGAGGCGGTCTCAAGTTATCTTTTATTGCGTATCCTTTCATTTGGTCCGATCGCAATACTAAGCTGGATGCAGGAACTTCCAATTTGTCAAATTTGAAGCAGATACTTGTTTTTTGCGACCTGGAGAATGTTCATGACATGATACACATATACATCCGGACAGACGGACTTTTCTTAAATCGATTTAGAATTTGGTCTGGTGGTGAATATTTGCATGAGCTCGCTGAAGAGTCCTCCTGGATGTTGCGAACGCTTTGAAAGAATGAACATAAAAAAAACTTTAGAATATTGTGGAAAATGAGAGTTACATGATATATCTAATGAAATATTAATGTAAACATTTCTAGTGTCCTACAACAATTAATTCAATCTCTTTCAATAAATTTATAACCGCATTATTTTTTTAGTTTGAAAACTGTTTCTAGCTGCATTTCACATGCTTTCAAACAGTTGATATGGTGTTCAACAACATTGGTATTTTAGCTGTGCTACGAAATGGGATATTTTCTATAAATTCAGGTAACGAATACTACATCATACATCCTTGGATCGTTTTAATCAAATTCGGCTACGGTTTTTTGTGAAAAGGTAAGTATTGATAGACAGAAAGCTACAACTTAACGTCTTGGAACCTGGGTTAGATTTTCAGCCGTTTTAAAATTTAAATCAAAATGTGCCCTTCAAGACACAACACACAAATCGACAAATCAATTCTGCGAAACTCTTAGCAGATGTTAATCAAGTTAGCTGCCAAGGGAACTTGAAATGACTACCCAAGTTTTGGGAAAATCATCACATATTTGCCCTTTTAATCTTTTCAAGGCCAACACTTAATCATGTTTTAAAATATATTGATTTATATTCCATGTATCGGACAAGAATCATTTTAGCAAATGGATTTATAAAGTGAATATATTCGCTAGCGATAGATATAATAAATACAAATGGAAGCAAGTGCAAACATCTGGCCGAGCATTTACTGGAGCGGTTATATGGCAGGTTAGTCAAGACGACCCCATTAAACAGTGATTTTTGTCGAAAAATTTTGAAAATTGCAAATTTTTATTCATATGATGATCTTCTTTCGAAGTGGGCAACCGTCATAAAAGTTACCTGATAGAACACGTTTTTAATAGGTTCTGTTGTTGAGCCAAAAGACGATAAAATAGAATTTCGATTTCACCAACATATCTCGAAAATAGGACTTTCGGAATAGTTGAAAAGATAACAGTGGTGGACAGAGATGCTCAGCTTAGTTCAGGAAGTGATTCTGAATCGATCGTTATAATAGAGTCCATCTTAAGTCCTTCTCAATGTTACCTATATCCGCGTATATTTAATATATCTCCCACAGCAAGTGTTCTTAGTTATAAAAATTCTCCACTCTCTCAACACGGCCGTCATACGCTTGCAGCAACTGCAGCAGTGATTAAGATTAATGAGTGGTCATGTATTTTTTGCAAACGTAGTTAATCCCGTATTATAAACATAGCTTGCGCTCACTAGCAGTATTCCCTGCAAAAGTTTTTCATAAAATCCGTATTTGACCAACGTGCAAAAAAATCGAAAGAGACTATAATTGATTCGATTTTTCCCGGTTTTTTTTTGTTTTTCTAAATTCTACTAAAATATCTGTAAATATATACAAATTATAACCTTATTGTAGCAACATTTCTTGAAAGTTTAAATCACAAGACAGAGTGCATACCTGAGAAGATAACATACTTTTTCACTGCCTTCATAAAGCAATCGATGTCGATCGCAAAGACCGTGTGTGATTTGTAATACGCTTTGACAGAATGACAGTGTATGTGTTAGAGGATTTCAAAGATTCGTGTTAAGCTTGCCGTCACATTTTTTGACATTTATTTACTTATTTCACTTGATTTTTTTCTCTTTTTTTTTTTTTGGTATTTAATATGTTTGTCAATATTTGAACCGAATTCCCTTTAATACCACATCGCAAATGGTGTAATTATTTATCAAATGACATATAGAGTAACTGAACGCTGAAATATAAAATCATTTACTGCACATGCATTGCTTTGGATAATCGTGCATATACACATAACACAACATAAAATGTCAACGATTTTTCATACGAAACTACATATGGGTATTGATGGGCTTTTCCATTTATTCTGTTTTTTTTTTTTTTTTTTTTGCTTTTTTTTTCTTTTTTAATTTGATGGCATTTAAGGAGTTCTGCTGATTGATTATCGTTCATTATTTTCAGCACATACTCGTTTATTGCTTTATGCAATTTGAAGACAATAAATGCAAGCGCATACTGACCACTTTACCTCCTACTCCATGTACATTAGAGAAAGAGGCACACTTCACTTCAAGCATTAACTATAAGCTGTTAAATCATGTCATACAAAAAAAAAAAAAATAGTTGCAAGCAGAGATGTAAGCAGAGATTATATACGCAACCCAATAGCGTATAACGATTTTGACACTTTACAATATTTGACCTCAAACTCGCTAGTTTAGGACAAATGATTTGGAAAATCTTTTATTCTCTAACGCTAAGTGATTGCGAAGGGAGTTGCGCGTTATCCCGACATCAATGGAATTTTAAATGCATGCAAATTCCAATCAATTTCATGCACCATTTTCCGTGAAATTATTGCGTTAAACTAAAATTAATAAATCGATCTGGGCTAGCACCCCAATGTCCCAATATATTTACTGCCTCTTTACTGTGCTCTTTATTTGCTGTGGGAAAAATTTACTTTGTCCTCGATTAATAGAAGAAAAGGGTCGATGATCGGTTAACCGGTTTTGAACGAGCAATGTGCTTAACAGGATCATATGATGGACAATCTGCTAACTAATGCCGAGATATGGGTCTGCTACGAACTGCGAACCACTACAAAAACGAACTTCAGCTTACGAGTGCCGGGACCAAAATGACATTCCAAAAGTTTGTCGTGGGATCGTGCATATTGACTATTACAAAGCGGATAAATCCATCAACCTTGAACACTATACTGCCTGTATGAACTTTCTTGCTATGTTTGCTTCGAAATTAGGACTTAGTTGCTTTCGAAGCTACTGGAAGATAATCGAGCCTTGCGTTAACGCGCTTTGGCTTTTTAAAAAAACATTAAAAAACAAAACTGGCGACCCGGAGAGACACAAATTAATGCCTCCATTGCTTCACCCAACTTTGCTGTAGTAAATAAGAGTATTGGAAGCCTGTTCTGATAAGAGTCATTAAAACTAAATTTGCACTTACGTTGATGTTCTAAACATCGACATTTTTGAAACACAGTTCAAGTTCAAGAGGAGAGCCTATGCACAACAAGTAAGAAAATTAAATTCGGTCGAGATCGAATCTTTTGTATCCATCGCCCACAGAATACATGTTCAAATTTTTGCACATTTATCTGCTATCGTTTATGAGTAATAAGCAAAAAACCAATTTTTCATTCTTTTCGAAAAACAGAGGTGTTCTCAGTTTATATGGTGCTGTGGGCGTGTCCTTCGTCCGATTTGGCCCATTTTTAATACCAACCTGCCTGCAAGAACTTCCAATGTTTCTGCCAAAGCCAGGAGAATATTTCCAACGGACATTACACCAACGATCAGACGGCCAGATGGACATACGGACATGCTTAAATCGATTTAGAATTTGATGCTGATCAACAGCACGTATACTTTGTGGGGTCCCTGATGCTTTTTTCTGGGCGTTGCAAACGTTTTGGCAAACTGAATATACCACTAATTCTTCGGCGATAAGTATAAAAAGGAAAGAATTTGTTTAGCTAAGCGCGTAGACTTAAAAATATTTACTTGCGTGAACAGGGGAAGAGCTTGATCGCAAAATGAATTTTCAATTGAACTCGAAAATGTCAAGCAAAAACTAAAGTTACGTCAACTAACTATTCGTCAATCTCTCGTTCTTTTTTCTTAGCATTGCTTGAAATGCCAAACAAAATAAGTAATTGAATTTTACTTTCCATAGATGCTTGTATTGCATTGAAATGAATGACGAATGCAAGAAGGAAAATTGTTTTTTATTTTTTCATAGCCTTCTTCTACTTTTGTGCGTATTTCTTCCACTTTTCTTTCACATGCTTTTTTGCAGTGCTTCTATAAATTAAGAAAATAAACGCAAGAGTTGTACGCAAGGACTTTCTGATCAAATATTTGCATTTAATTAAACCTACAAACAAACTCGCAAAATGTCACGAAAACGTTCTCCCAAATAGAAAGGAAAAAGACCACTAAAGATATTAAATCCCGAACTTCAACGCTAAACAAGAAAACAAATGTGCCTGTTTCGCTCTACAATGTGTGCAATTAACAAATCGACTGATTGTGAAAATATTTTTGCAAAAACAATAAACAAAATTTGTTACTTTTGTATATTTGTTTTTTTTTTTTGGAAATTATGTCACATTGGTCAGTTACATTGACCGCTACCACGAGCTCTGTCGAAAGTCTCAAGACATATCAGATGCTGAATAGAACATAAGCTCATTCGGCTGTTGCTCTAACTTTCGGTAAAGCATTGCAAACTCTTAGCCGCTTACCCGTACCCTAAACATTTGAAAGGAGTCGGAAAAACTGGCGCAGGCGCCTTCGCATACCCAGCTTTACTTGCAAGCTGGTTTTGCTAAAACTTAGCTAGACAAGAAGGAATAAAGCATATCTTCGAAACACTCATCCCATTTTGGCTGTGCCTACGCTCTGAAAAGAGAATTTCCTGGACATTCCAGTCAGCCCAGATCTTCTATTAACTGTCGAAGTAGTACAAGTCTAAATCGGAATTTCTTTTATAATATTTGCGCCATTATACCGAACAAATTTTCTGTTCTGCTCTCAAGAAGGACATCTTTAAGAAGGACCATATTAATTAATGTCGTATATACGATCCGCATAAAATTTCACATTACTTAGAGAAGAAATCTTCTGTTTAATAGAAAGTAAGAAGATATTTTTTGTGCTGTGGCGAATTTTAAATGTTCCTTATTTTAAGTGATTGAGAGAAAATTGTATTTTTCTTTTTTCTTAACTAAGCATAAGGAGGATGGATTGTCGGGGACAACTTCGCGACGATAGCTCCATCTAGACCTACGAACGTTTCGAAGCAATTTGATCCATGACAAAGCGGAAAAGTGAAGATAGCAAAAACGCTTCTTGATGCACTCAGACTCCAAGATTAAAAGTTGGATGTAACCTGGCTATATGCATACCCATGATTTGCAAAAAACTGGGAGCATTTGGAAAAAACATCGATGACTTTTTTTATGTCTGTCTACATCTATCAATATCGTGAGGTGTTTTCAAAAAAATTTCACCCCGATATTCGCCACGACAACCTTCATGCTCGATCCGAAAGTGGTTTCGAACTTTTACTAAAAACGATTGATTATGTAAATATTTTAAGATCTTTTCATACAAATAAAAGCCACCAAGAAATCTCAAAAGTCGAAAGGGATGTTCTTGATCTACGCGAAGGCTGTGTAGTCCAGTGTGAATAATGGAAAATTTCAAAGGTTTTTAGCCATCATTGGACGTACAGCACAATTAATCCTAGAAAGTTTAGATTAAACTTAGTTGCCTTGAATGGCCCAGTAATTGACGGAATTTAAACATAATTTAAAACTGTGTGGGAAGGATCTAAAGACACGGCAAACGCAACTCCAAATATCAGACTAAGAATAAATTATTAGATTAAGAATAAATATTCATTGGCGCGCACATTGAATAGGAAAATTGGTTTATTTCAATATGAAAGATTAAAGAGAAACCCACTCGTGGTGGGCAAACCTTAAAATGCTACTTTAGCAAAAGATGCAGCCAGTGAGTAAAATTACAAAAGCAAATACTTAAATTCTATCATATTATGTGCTTGTGTCTGCTTGCGTGTGTGTGTGTGTGTGTGCAAGTTTGTGAAAACAGTCGCTCGGTGCTTGAAGTCGCTTAAAATTAAAGGATGGAAACGTCCGTGTTTACGATGATAACAAATTTTAATTGCTGTAGTTTTTGTTTAGCGTGCCTGGATAATTATAGTGTGCGAATGCATGCGATAATTAAAGCCAGACATGTGCTCAGCATGTACAAGAATTTCACCATATGCGCCATTCCATTCCATTCAATATTAATTTAAAGTACGGCCATTATATATGGCATTCTCTTGAATAAGTTTTTCGTTATAATATCACGACTCACTTTCTTTTTTCTTTATCACAATCACATATGCAATCCAATAGTTCGTATATATAAGAGTTTTATCGATTTAAAAGATATTCACGCCGTCTTTTTTTTTTTTTGCTTCTTTTGTGCATGAACTATGGAAACGTTATTACTTGGTAATTATATGAATAAATGTGTAAATAATAAACTGCTTTAATGAAACAGACGTACACTAACACTAGTTTGCCTAGATAATTAAATTTATAATTTTCACGAATAATATTCATAATGTCTGGACGGAGTAGGGAGATTAAATTACATTTTTTTTTTAATATGACAAATCATGCCGAGGATATGTGATCTGTACGTGCAACACGGAGTTACTTTTGGAAATGGAAAAGACTCAGAATGTTTGCGATTCCTTAAACTTGTTATATGTAGTCATCAAGACAGCATGTGCAGGACGTGTCAAGAAAAATGGAGATAAAACCAGTGGAATTATAAATGGATGGAATGGATCGTTACACTTCCCCGCGACCTTGTTAAACTCTCCTTTTAATGAGCACTTTTTCAGCCTTTTGTGAAATTTACCGCATACCGTTAGCTTTACAAGTGGGAACAAATTTGCAGAAATGATCTGGTACGACATTTAACGCGTTCACTGTAAATATGCCAACAACAAAAAGCGATGAAAATAATTATATGAATATTGCCGCCATATACGCGTCATTGAATCCAGCAAATAAGAATAATGCCTTGCCGTTCATACGGCGACGATTGTTGACAACAACGAATACTTTAAAATTATGATGGCAATAAACAAAAAAAAACATAACTGCCTGCCATGCGTTTAAAGAAAAATAAGTTATGAACTGAAAGAGATATCTTCCTCCCTTGAGTCTTCCCGGTCGAGTGAATGTATATAAGTTTCTATGGTGCGTGGCGCACCCAGAACAAAGTAAATCAACTCTGCTTCTTCGTCCTCACAAATCAATTGTTTTTTCGTCACACATCTTCTGAAACTAAATCTAAATAAATGTAAGAAGCTTGAAGAAGCTCAAGAAGAAAGTCATTCATTACCCAGCATTTCATTGATTCGCATAGGGTGGAGGACGTCGAATCGTTCACAGATTTAGGCGACCATAGGTTACGTTTTAATTTGCATATTGAGCACTCGTTAAGCAAAGCTAGGTCCACGCATGCTTTTATAAAGAGGTGGTCCAAAGAGCTTGACGATCCTTCCATCACGAAAAGGCTGTACATGTGTTTGGTTAGACCTAAACTCGAGTATGCCTCTGTTGTGTGGTCTCCTTCGTATAGGTGCTATGTAGATTTAATTGAATCTGTTCAAAACCAATTCATGTTGTATGCCCTTAGCAATTTGAGTTGGGATCCGATTGCCTCTCTTCCCCCCTATGAAAATAGATTACCTCTGTTATCCTTACCGTCTCTTGAGAAAGGTAAATTTGGTATTGGCGTCGCCTTCGTAATCAAAGTAATAAATGGTGCTATTGACTCACCTTCATTAAGCTGAGAAATAAGCTTTAATGTCCCTAGTCGCTTCTCTAGGCACTTCGTCTTGGTTAAGCTGAGTCAATGTAAATATAATTATGAGCTGTTTAACCCGTTCAGCGTTGTTTGCAAGAACCTAAATGACGTCTATCACTTATTCTCATTATCGGACCCTTTAAAGTCCATTAAAGCCACATTGCTTAATCCACGTGATTTACCAATGTCGTATTTAAACTAGCTTTTAACACCGAAAACGTCATTACGATTTGAAAATTAATTGTTGTTAACTATTATCGGTTGCCAAACTTATGCGTGTTTGCGATGGCTTAGGGATTCATTTGCAATTTCGTCGTGTACCGGTTGTGGGTGTGGCTCTGTGCTCATTGTGCACATGCTTTTTTCTTTTCTTCTTTTACTTATACCAAGTTTTAATATTAATTAATTTAAGATTTACTTTAAGAGTCAATTGAACTCGACTGTCATTTGTTTTAGTTGAGTTTCATGTATAAGTAAAATAAATAAATAAATACATGTCTTCCGATTTTGTGGTCGAATTTTTCAAGAAGTGGTCACGCAAAACTCAAAAATTAGGACTTTTTCAACTATTTTTCCCGCACAGGGCACTACAAATTTTCCCTGCTTCTTTTCCTCTCTACCTATAATCCTTCCTCCACCTCCACCATCGCGTCCACACATGTTCGCGTATTCTTACTCAAGTTCGCTTTCTAGCATCAAGTCTTTGCCATCTATCGAACAGAGACCGGGTAAAAGTGAAACAAAAGTGCAGATGAATATATTTAAATAAATATTTTGTGTTTTATTTCAAAATTCGCATGATTTTTTTGTTCAGCATGTCGTAAGTTCGCTATCAAAGGCTTTGTGGCATGCCTTTTAATTAAGCGGGCGTTTTTCATTTTATTTGTGGTCAAAACTAAATCAATGAAAATTGATTATGTAAAATGACGTCGCACGCAATAGTTTTCTAATTTAATTATTTTTAAATTTTATGCTAAATTGACCGCAATAATTATTTTGTGTTGCATTTTGTTTTTTTTTTTTTTTTTTAAAACATATACAACAATTTGCCAAAACATTAAATATTATGAAAGAGTTTTACGTATAATAAATAATGCATAACTAATTAAATTAGGTAAACAAATTTAAAACGTAAAGTGCAGCCTTTAGGAAAAAAACAGCTTGTCTGTTTTAATTGTGTTCAGGAAAATTGAATGACAATTTGAGAAGATTACGAGACCTCTATATATATAGGAAAGAAATATTGCATCCTGTTCCGACAGTATAAGCAACGCATTGTTTTTCTATTCTCTTCGTTGAGCTAGAGACGCAAAGGATCGTTTTTATACGCAATAATAGACATGATAAGACGAGCATTCGAATTTGCAAGGGGCAAGGGTCTTGCTGTCCCAAGAAATCAAAGAAAAATTGCACTGGACTTTGTAAAGAAAAGTTTCTCTTGTTCAGTCTAATTTCAATGTTCCTCGTCGTGTTATCAAATCAAGATCAGATTACTCGTGTTCAGAAGGAGCAAAATATGAAATAAATATGAGAGCAAGGTATGAACAGATTCGTTTTATACCGCATCTATGGCGAGAACACTTCCAAGCGAATAAATTTCAATTGGCCGCTTTATCTAAACATGATAACAGTATTTGCGAGAATTCATTATTATTATCATATTAAAATCGATTTTCACTAATTTATTTAAAAAAAAAAAAAATTAAATGAAAAATTAATTAGACGTTAGATAATGAGTTCGAGTATTTTGTTTATACGTGAAACGTTGGCAGGTGTTTTTTAAACAAAAATAAATGGACAAATACGAGAAACAAGGTAAAATGTTGTACTCAGGCAAGACCGACCGTTCAATGTCGTACATAGCTTAACTTGAAACAATTCTTTAACTATTTTTCACCAGAAAATACCAAAAGTTACGTCCCGTTCTCACCTAAAAGCTTACGTTTCGCGAGCACACTTACAAGGTTACGGACCCAAAAAACAACAGGCATGCATAGATGGGTAGAGGTATAGACAGACAGAAACAGTAACATAATTAAAGCAATTTAGAAAATGATTCCGCATCGACGGGATTTATCTCAAATAAATCCCTTTTGGTCGTGCATACATCTATATAAATGTATCTTACCACAAGCTATGTAGGGTGTGACCATTAAAATACATAAATATGACAATAGCATTTAACATAGGAAATTTTACCAAACTCTTGTCAATGGAATTTAATGTTCATTATTATATATTGAAAACGTTTTGGGCATAATATAGTTTTATTTATCTTTTACTCAATATGTTGAAGCGTGAACACATATTTTCACAGCCAACGATACAAAGCAAAAAAAAGTTAGTTTGAGTTGTCGTCTGCATTTATCTTCTACAGGAAGCTAGCCTTTTGCGATTCGTATGAAAAGTAAGACGGCCGAAGTAAAAGATCAAAACTGCTTTTATATCCTTTAATAGCGGTGGTGTGAAAGTTTAGGCTGGGTATAGTTATGGTCTCACTACCCACGGCTGATGTACGAAAACGATGATTTATGGTAAATTGTGCGCGTGCTCCTTAGCCGTTATTGCTTTAAAGGACTCTTATCGTAATCGAGTAAGAAACTTATATTCGATGGCGAATCTTTAATAACCGCCATCTTTACCCTAGAAAGGATTTAAAGAAGAAGAAAAAATATTAAATTTTCATTCCATATAATATTGAATGAGCGAATTTTGGCAGATACTACAAAATCGGCCATAAAATGCGCAGAAGCTTGTGTAGTTTTATCTGTAAATCGTGAGTAATGAGACGAAAACCTTTTTTTTTTATTTTTTAAAGAGTTATTCTCCATTCATGTGATACTGAAAGTGTATCTTTTGGGCTGATTTGGCCCAATTTCAATACTAAGCTGCATGCAAAAACTTTCAATGTTTTTGCTGAATTTGAAACCGTTAGCCCTATTTTTCGGAATATGTCTTTTATGGGATCTCTGAAGATTTCCTCTACACTTTATCTTCTGGTGATTCTTAGAAACACTCCCCTGAAGACAAGGATCATATGAAAATGACTATCACGTTCTACGATCGTTTTTGAAAAACTTTACATGATCGATAGTCGCTTAATTCTTCAAACCTCAATTTAAGAAGTGACAGATTCCCGCAGTATTTAATGTGAGTACCTACTGTCAATCAATTAACCACACAGCGTCCAATGGCATCCGAGTTAATTCGATATACGATAACCAACGCCCCCAAGAAGTAGGACAATTCCCTTGAATGGAGTCCTCCTGCTCTTGAGGCGAATTGGCCGTACATGTAAACTTTTCAAATTCTAGGTAATTATCACGAATCATTTTCTTCAAATCGAAAACTCTATAACAAATTCGTACGTTACGGCGTACCTCAGACTCAAATTGACGTTTTCTTGTTTTTGACATGATCAAACCATATACGTATGGCAGGGTGATGGTGGGGCGGATGGCACTGATATTGACTCCTGTCTGGTATAACAACTCAACATCCCGCAAGATCGATAATTATTGAAGTTGAAGCTGAAGCTGCATTCTATGAATAATCTTATGATGAACTGATTTCGGATCTGCAACGAGTTTCCAAACTGAAAGAAGAAGACGACATCAATTTAACGTTGTGATTGGACATTACTACCTGGACAATTGTTGATGAAGAAATTCAGCTAAGGAACCTTTTCATGTTCTTTTAAAAAGAAAAACTACCAAGTATTCGATATTATCGGCTATAAGGCAAAAAAGAGCAAAGAAAACAAGAAAACTTATGAAGTGAAAGAGAGAGAGAGGGAGAGAGAATTTTTATCTTTCTTTTAACATTAATGAAGATTTCCCCTAAAGATTTTTTTATTTCTTTTTATTGTGAAATTAAATTGTTTTTGTGGTAAATTCTTTATGCGAATTCTATATAAAAATATTTGTAGGATATTTCCAACTGAAAGCGATCAAGTACTCATTTCGATAGAATATAAGGTATCCCTAGTCATGTTCACCCGAAATTGGGTTAGTTAGGGATCAGCGCACTCGGCGTAAAGATATTTTATATATAATTTTTATACACTCCACCACTTGTGTTTGTGCAGACGGTTCTAACATTCTAGAAGAATTTGAGATAGGTCCACGGTTTATTATATCGATTGATCCAGAATCCTTTACTGAATCTAAGCTTTTCAATCCGTCTATCCCCCTGATGATTGTCGATGTCTTTTCGTGTTTAACCTACATGTCGAGATAATTTGATGAAATTTGATGCACTAGAATACTTTGGCCCAAGGACGAATGCTATTGAAAATAGTCCGGCGTTCTAAGTTGGTCTGAAAACTTTGGATGTGATGAGGCAATTTTTTGAACCTCTTGTCGTGTAACCACTCCTACGGAAACTAATAAGGCGTTTCATGAAAATTATGCATTCACATAAAGGAGATGTATCATTTTTAGTGTATTGTTAATCAATTTTGCTTAATGATCGGCCTTGCCCGAGTATAGCATTCTTATTCGTTTTTAAATTATTTTTTTGTCTTACGAAGAATGTGTTTTGTGACTGAATCGTGTCCTTATTCCAGTTTGGTTCGATTTTTTTATTACAAATTTTAATTTCAACTGTCAAAATCACCTACTGATCAGATATATATACGTTTTATAAGATCTCTAATCAATGCTTCATGCGGAATGGAGGCAGTATGTAGGAGAACGGTCTTATATTAGTTTGGATAGCCGATATGATTAACTTGGCAGCGAAATCTGTCTCCCAACCCACTCCCTTGATTTTTAATGAATCTTTTAAAGGGGATGACAACCGTCTTTCATCGACACGAAAACACGGCATTATGAAGAATAAATATGTAATTAATCCCGCGTCAACCAATATTATATATTGTAAGTATGAAATCCTGCTATTGTTCATTATAAAATATGTTTGGCTCATGCCCTTAACGCGCACCTATACCCCAATATATTAAATTTGTACGCATATATGCAATTACCAGAATTTTTTGGGATAAACTCGTTTTCAAGTACTTTCAGAACTCATTGAGGCATCTTTCTCATATTTTTTACTCGGACATGTTCTGATCCAGGGATGCGAACTCTATTGAAAATGGAGTATCTCTGCATTTTGTAAAATTTGTTATGAAATTATGTAGAATATCTAAAGGTCGTTTCTGCCCGATGAGCTTATTTTACACAAAATTTTTAACTGCTTTTTCTCGCACTAATGAATTTATTATTATTTAATAGGATTAGCATAGCATGCAAATGAAAAGGTTTATTTTTGTTTCGTTCAAATTAGTTAGATTAACACATATGCTTATGCAGTTACTGTTTTTCTTTTCCATTTTAATATTATATGTAAAACTGCTGTAATTTCAGTTATTTTCGGATAAACATTAAATAAATTTTTTTTTTTTTTTTAATATTTATTTATTAGGATTACGTATGCATAGCTAATGAGGGGAAAAAAAAAGTGTGGAAAATAGACAAAAACATAATTTGTGCAGTAGTCGTTAAACACTTTTCTATTTAATTATTATGTTGATAGGATTTTATGTTTTTAATCCTTGTCAGTTTTTAAAAAACTTAATTAAACTCACGTGTGTTTTTGTCGGGTCAACTTTAAATGATTTGTAATTAAATGATTTACATGTTCAGTGCATACGTTCGGATTATAGTATATATAGTATATTTTTAGTGCAGTATACAGGCGAGAGAAACAAATTTTTATATATTAATAAAATCATTTTAGATAGCAGGCATGTAAATATGAAAACGGAATTTGCTATAGATAGGTCTGGTACAACGTGTAGAGGGAGATAATGTGAGCCAATAAAATAAAAAAATTGATTTTCTAAAAAATTTGCTTTGTGCATTTTGACCCCTTAAAAAACATGTGCCATTTGTCTATAAACTATTTTCAAAATTGAATTAATGTACTCACGATGTGGTTTACTGGTAGTCAATCGTCTCTAAGTAGAAAGTGTTTTGGCGGATTTGCGATTTTGTTTGAAATATTTTAAGCAGCTCATAACTGCACGTTGGTGCTAACGAATATTTGTAATATATATGTTAATTACCTGATTACACCGTTTGGTGGCTTAAAAACACCCTTACAATTAATAACAAAAAATGTTACGATTTCCCTCAAAATATCAATGCATGAAAACTTTGACATTGTAACGAATCACGAAGAGGACTGCAAAACTTCGAATCTGGGTGAAACAATTTCTTAAACGAAAACAGTTAATTAGATTAATGAAAAACACCTGAAATGATCCTTTGCTTATTACATGCATATGCGTATTTATGCAACTTAAAAGGCATTACAGTTTTAAGTCAATTGTTGCTTTATTATTAGTTTATTGTAATTTGTAACATTAGTTGTAAATGTTTTGCACTTTAATACGTCAAAGTTTTTTTATTACGTTATACAATATTTAAACATTACCTTGCAAATGCAAGTGAGAGGGAGAGAGAAAGAGAGAATGAAAGGATTTGAATGAAAGATTCAAAATGAACAGAAATGAAATGAAATCAAGTTAGTTTAACTGGTACACCTGTTTTATTTAAACTTATAAAGTAAGCTTATCACCCACCACAAACACTGCAGAATGGAACAAGTGATGAGAAACAAGGATATGCTTATATAAATATATATGTATGTACATATGTACTGGCGATTTTCGAAGTTCAAAGTAAACGTATTCAGCATAAGCTAACATGACATAAAACAGAAGAAGATTCATTTTTATCGTTTTTTTCCAAATTATTCGAAGGTGTGCAATATGCAGAACAAAAGAAAATTCATCGCTAATATGTTATTCATTTAAAAATTCTTTCTTCCTCTTATCTTATATCGGTATGTCAGGAACCCGCCATAAATTCGCTACTATTATTACAAAGTTAAACTGTTGCAGTTAATCTGTTGCATCACGAATATTCATATGCTTGCAAAATAAAAATTTAACATTAAACATATACATGTGTTTTATTCATTTCTATTTTATTTACCGTACTTACCCAACTCATTCTTCTTCATTGCTATATTTGCTATCTCACTTGCTTTTGCAAACGAACACGAACTTCTTACACCCGCATTTGCTCACGAAAAGCCTAATACGTATGCGAACACTTATCCCGTTGCCAACATATAATTTACGACTAAATCTTTTCTCTATCTCTTTCATATTTATTAGTTTTTTTTCTTGTACAAGAGAAAATGAAAGTCTC
Organism: Glossina morsitans morsitans; assembly: GCA_001077435.1. Lineage (NCBI taxonomy): Eukaryota > Metazoa > Arthropoda > Insecta > Diptera > Glossinidae > Glossina > Glossina morsitans. The sequence continues at coordinate 31,839 of CCAG010012568.1, forward strand.
ACATAACCGGAACAATACATGAACGAGCACGATTGTAAAGAGATTTTTTTGCACTTTTAACAACGCGCGAACGATTTTCAAGTTTCATGGCAACTTGCGACTATCTCTTTCTACAATTTTAGATTAAAACCGTTTTGTCCTAGAATTTTTTTAATTTTCTTTTTGTCTTTAGCTATTTCTTAAACTATCATGAAAAAAAAACTACCCGATTTCTTTTAATGCATATGAGAATTCCTGAATTAATCAAATAAGCCCTTATAAATTTGTCATCATATTACAGAAAATACGCTAACGATGGAAATTTTTTTGGATATTAGATCATTTTGTAAGATTTCAAGTTAAGAAGCACTTGAATGTAGTTTTCTTTTCCTGTAATTATATAGCTCAACAATATGATTATTAACCGTACTTTTTCTCAAAGACGGCGTGTACGCAAATACGATGATGCGTATTAAAGATTTGTTTCAAGGTTATGACTTTTCTATTAATCGGCTTCAGAGTACTATTGCGTAATATTGTGTGTGTAACTCAAAATGAGTGCAAATTATTTTTGTTATTGGTTTCCAATGTGCAGTGTTTAACTTTTGTGTTTTTTATTGCGGACAAAGGCGTGCTTTATTTAATGGTTTATTTTTTTCTTTACTTATTGGGAAATATGTCGTACGATCCATCCTCTGTGGGGTGTTGGGTAGAGTGGAGAGGAAACAAGCAGTAGAATTAATGTACCTTTGACTTGGCAGTAGAGAATTTCATAAGCTATACTATACTACTATGACTGCACTATAAAGTTATAAAAATTCTTACAAGAAATTTGATGTGTGTACTATTTTACCGCGTAAAGAGCAATTCTTCAAACGTCCGCAGTAACGGTTAAAATCCCACTAATCAGAATTTTCTTAAACACATTCACATCTTTGCTCTCTGTCTCTCCCACTTCTCTTTATCGCTCAACACTCTTATATTATTGACAATAAGTGATTACACAGCTTACAGTACAAGTTATACAACAACAATGCCGGCAATAGTTTAAAGGAATGAAATCTTCTCCCAAAAACAAATCAAATTATACAACAACGATGCAAGCAATAGTTATAATAAAAAAAAATCTGCTCTCAAAAGCAAGTAAAATAAAACAATTCCAGCAATAGCGGCAATTGAACAAAACAGTTGGTCAGAGATTATAAAAGAGCAAAAACTGACTGCTTGGAAGTAAAAGGAATAACCAAAGAAAATCAATAATCAAGGTCACTTCTCACTTTTACTCGTTAGAGAAAAAAAGTATGATCCGAGACAGGAACTGATGTTTAATGAACTCCTTCTATTCCATTTTTATTGCTTGTCTTATTAGAAAAATATTAACAGGGTATGCATATATAAGCAAGCATACGCACGTGAAGTTTGCTTACGAATTCGACTTTGTGTTTGCCTGCAAAAGCGTTAATTACGCACATAGGCATAGGTATATGTAAAAGGTTTATTTTCGTTTATTATCATTTCTTTATGCGTATACCCTTGCAAAAAAGTATTCGCACACCCTATCATTGCAACTGAAAACTTCACAAAACCAGTGAAATAAACCGCTAAAAATAGGGTAATTTTTCTTGAGAATTCATTAGGTGACGTATTTTCATTTTTGATAAAAAAAAAAAAAATGTTTTTTTATATAATATATTGCTTACACATAAACTAAATAAAATTAAGTAAAAAAATTCACCAGAAAAAGTATTTGTATACATTAAATAACTTTTGATTTATGCTATATATTGAAGTCTTATAAACTTGGTTAGTAGCTAGTGGGATATCCCTTACGTTTAAGGACCTCGGAGAGTCGACTAGGCATTGATTCTTGATTATCTTACGCTTCAGCAAATCCCACAAATGCCCTATAGGGTTTAGGTCGCGCGCTTGAGGAGGCGAATTAACCTGATGCTTTGTATTGTACAACAACCACAACTTCACATTTAGTGCCGTGTGCTTGGGTTCGTTGTCTTGCTGGAACAAAAAGTCATTTTCAAGGCCAAGTTGCTCCACACTTTAACGCAAATTTTGCTTCAAAATGTTGATATAGCCATATTGATCCATGGTAGACTCTATAAATACCAGTTTTGCGACGCCTTTATCAGATATGCATCCCCATACCACGATACCTACTCCTCTGTGCTTGATTGTGGAAACAAGGTTTTCTTTGTTTAGCGTAGTTCCAACTTTCCGCCACACTAATTGCTTTCCTTTTATGCCAAATATGCAAAACTTGCCTTCCTCTAAAAGGTAGACACGTTCCCAAAATTGTTGTGCCATTTTTACACAATTATTTGCGAATTCCATTCGCTTCTTTCGATTGGTTTTCGATATCTAAGCTTTCTGCGGGCTACACGACTATGATAAACGGCCTTCTTTAATAGTTTTCGAACTATGTCTTCGTGAATATCGTTCTCAAACGATTCTTTATAATTTTCTCTAGTTTTGGAAGCAGTTATTCTCGGATTTTGTTTTGTCAACTTCGGTGCTCGTCCACTGCGACAGCATGGAATGGGTGGATTTGAAGTTTTTGGTAATATACTGCACTGACGAATGCCTTCTACCATTAGTATTTGCAATTTCACGCAGAGTTTTCCGCTCATTGTGCAATTTTAGTATAATTTCTCTCCCATCAACGCCATATCCTTTACTTTGGGACTCATTGCTAATTTTGTCTTTGTCATGTCTAACTTTGTCTTTGTAGTTCACAGGTATTAACATAGACTAATATTTTTTTTAACGCGTTTTAATTCTTATTTGTTTTTTACGCACTTTTATGTACCACAATGCGCATTGCATTCGGCAAAAAATGTTTGTACGAATACTTTTTCTGTTAACAAAACGCGGGTACTTATTATATCAGCATTGTAAAAAAATGTAGTATGGGCACAAAGTTCGGGACACATGCTAAAAATTGAGTAAATTGAACAACGAATTGACGACATTAAATTGGTAAGCAAAAAAACAAATTTTTCAGAGTTTGCCGTAGTTCCTCCAAAATTAAATATGCATGTGTACGAATACTTTTTCTGGCAAGTGTATGCCAGAAACCACCTGCATAACTTTGGACTGAATTTAATTTATACCGTTATGTGTGATATTAAGATGGACGTCTAATCTTATTAAGTACATCGTCGTTGTAGTCGCTCGCGCAGTGTGCTACCACTTCACGGTATTGAGATGAAAGATTTATGTTCGATATGATTCGAAAAATCTTTATAATGCAGTAAAACAAATAATAAAAATTTGAAGGTAAAAGATTTTAGCAACAAAAGATTTTCAGGCAGAGCAAAAAAAAAATTAATAAAAGGATAAATGAATTTCTTGATGGTGTGATAATATTTTACAGCCTTAAAAGGTAACAACAAACACATATGCACACGTTCACATATAAGCACACTTTATATGCTTGCTTTGAGTGAAATGAAAACAATGAAATAAACTAATTTTTATTATATTAAAGCAAGAAAGTTCATAAATAAACAAAATTCAATGACAATATTTTAAAGAAGACAAAAAAAGGCATATTTTTGCGCAAATCTTGTTTTGCTAAGTTTAACTAATTGCATATCGCGACTTATGAGTAGCGCAAAACAAAAAAAAAAATATTTGACAAATAAAAACATGAACCGTTACTTTGCCTTGTTCTCTTTTTGCAGTTATTCTTCTCTGCAGTAGTGACCAAAGCATTGCTAGAAGACTAGAGAGTGAGTTGAATACGTCTCTCCCCGCTTATTTTTATTAAATTTGAACTTTATACGAGAAACACACAAACACATGTATTGAGATGTCATTTCTTATTTGCAAATAGTTTCGGATAGACGTGTGATTGTATATCGGGATAATTTAAGAAATGTAACAAAAGCAATTTTATGTATTTTTCGAGTGTTCGGCGGTCCGGTCTTCTTTGTTGCAAGCGACGGTATGTTACGTTAATAAGCAAACATATGAGTTTATCGTTAATATAAGTTAAAGGATTAATAATATGGAAATAGCAACCGATAGGGAAAAAATTTGTTTAATGAAATCTGTATGTAATTGTAATGCAATTTAAAAATATATAAACGAGTAGTTAAGACAAATGTGGAAAGGATGTTAAAATAGAAAAAACCGCTTAGCTGACGAAATTCTAGAGAATGCAATATTTTTGGTTTTTTTTTCGGTTTGCTTTTAGAGGTAATTTTATCAAAGAAAACTCAATATCGTGTATAAACGGAGTTCGTGCTATGCATATATTTTATAGATTCATTATAGTCCGATAATTGTCTTTGTTTTTGTTGTAACTCATTCTGAGTTTAGTCAAAATTCTGTTCTCTATGAAATTTGCTACAAACTTTTAAAAATATGATCTTCATTAAATTAAATATATTTGTACATGCACGCGCGCGTTTAAATTATTATAATTATTACATTATGTTCATTTTAATTTTTACTTGAAGCGAATAGTTTGCTTAACTTTTAAATAAATTAATCATAGGCTGCAAAATTGCTCAAAAAACATCTTTAAAAGGTAAGTGGACTATTAACTATGCATAGACAAAAAGATCGAGATAACTTCTACTCGAAAAATACTTTTTATAGAGTATACGTATAAATATATTTATAGCATTCTGGTTAATATATTATTATAATTAGTTATTAAACATGCAAACAAAACTTAACTTTTTCTTTGTTACGGTGTAGGTGTATTGACAAAAGCACCGCCGTCTCACTGTTTCAGCTTGTGATCTTAGAATGAAATTCTAAAGGAACAAACAAAAATTCGTTGAAAATGCTGAGGGATATCTACTGGGAACTAATTTATTTCATTTGAAAAGAAATTTCGATTTTAAAAAGGCAGATGCCACAGACTCTGGTAGAACATTGATCGTTGATTGATATGAAAACATTCTGGCATAGTAGCAGTTGGGCCTACGAATATGTCGTTTTTTTGGCTTTTTTGCAAGGTTGTGCATACTTTACGAGATTTCAGCGCGATTTTATAAAAGGAGTGAAACTAAACGAGTTGATCGGAAAGATATTTAAAAAATTCTGATTTAATGTCTTTCCCATCCTATATCACATACAGCTAACGTAAATCTTGATGATCGAAAGCATATATACCGAAGCGGTGACTACAACAGTATCGCTTTGTCCTTTCGCAAAACAAAAAGAGAAATGTTTTTCGAATTGCATGAATAAATATCAAAAATGTGTGTGTGTGTGTGTGTGTGTTTATTTATTCTATTTTTAACTAAACGTGTCTTTTCTAAATAAAATCCTTCACTTTATCGCTCTTTTTTACTCCCCCTAATTGGCGTTCATGTACTCATGCATATGCATTACCCGAATTTGACATGTGTTAGGTTGCCCTGCTATGCGAACCGATTTTCATAAACTGCAAGCGTTAAAGATTTAAATGCATAAAAAAAAATATAAAAAAAAATCGTCGTCCCCTTTCTGGCACAGGAAAATAATACTTTTAATAACCAAATAATCTCTGTTGCTAATGCACAATAATGCGTTTTATGCAAATGCTTATGCCGGTGCTTTTAACGCTGGGGAAACATTTTAAAATGAATTCAATGTTTCTCTTAAATGCAAGTAAAAATACATTAGCATACTAAGTCGCAAATCCGCCGTCTGTTCTATCAAATGTATGTGTCTTCTTTCCTTTATGATTCATTATGTGATGAATGGAGTGCATCGTACAAACCTTTTTCATATAATTTGTATTTCGATAATTATCAAGAACAATTACTGGGAAACTATGTGAGAAGAACGAAAATTAATGAAGGAAACAAAAAAAAAAAAATTATGTTTTTAATGTATTTCAACACAATAATTTATTGTTGCTTCAGTTGTATATATATATCCAAAATGCGTTTGTTTGTGCGTTCAGTTTTTGCTTTGAAAGAGTGTTTTTTTTTTTTTGTGCACGATTTCGGTTTTAGTCTGATCTAAATTGGACAGTGAGTGACAAATGTGGTAATTCAAACGGCATTCGCATCTTTGTCTATTGTAGTATTGATGCCAAAGTCATTTGCAAGAATGGCTTCAAAATGTAATTTTTGTTGGAAAAATGCAGATTTTGTACTGAACATGAAATCACAATGCGGTTGCTGCTTACAGCACACACCTTCTCTAGCAAAATGAAGAAAATTTCAACATAATTAAGAGATAGTTTAGTTTACACTTTAAGAAGTACTTACGCTTTCTAGACTTTCTAGACCTTTACTTTCTTCGCTAATTTTAAATAGTTTCCTATTATGTGAATTTATCGGGTAAACTGTGTGACCGGTTGTTGGCATCCTTACTGTCGAGTTAATTAAGATAAAGGGCAGTGCGTTGTTTGAAGTTAGCAGCCACACGTCGTGCCGGAGAAATATCCCTTGGACGTAAACAATTATGCAAAAATCGAGAAATGTTTGTGAAGTTATTCGTTTTAAGGAATATTCGTCGCTAAATATAAATGAAGATTAAAGGTTCGGGCAAAAACTCCTCCTAGATGCTCTTCACATCATCTATTTGTGAGATCACTCAGTTTTTTTCCATCGGCAGCTGCTTACTTTTATGAATATTCACAATGAAATGAACTGTGATCCCATCGCAATACGAAACGGACATTAGTAGTCCATTACTTTTATTTATGGTAAATGATAAATGAAAAAGGAATTGATATTTCATCGACAAATGGAAGGGTCAGTCGACACCTCGGATTGTTTTAAATGTTCTAAAGTAACTTTCTCCTTGTTTCCTGACGTCCGAAGTCAGTATGGAAGTTTACCACTACTTGGCTTGCTCTTTTCAACGTTCTCTTAAAACGAATCCTTGCTTGGAAATACTTTATTCCCCTAAATAGAAAAGCCAAACATGCCGTGAAATGCTGAACCGTCTACCGAAGTGAACTTTTTATAAATAACTTAACTCATTGAGACGAAGCTTAAAGAATGAAACTTTGCCCTGGCATTTGTTTTTTGCAAACATAAACTACATAGGCACCATAAACTCTCTAATATTAGCCCATTTAACAATGTGCTTTCCCGCTATCGTAAGCCTATTCCTAATCTGTGCAGTTCCAAAAACGAAAAGACAGTTAGCTGAAAAACTTGATTTTTATACTCTTAGATGATGATGGTACCATTGTTTTAAAAATTGACTTAATTAAGGAGAAAACTTGCTTACAACTTACAAGGAGATATAGAGCTTCCCAGTCAAATCAAATATATCTTCAGGACATCTTTAAAATATTGAAAATTACTTTTGCATCCTTTACATATTAGTTTTAGGCGGAGCTTCTAATAAGGTTTATTCTGCTGAAGGCATTGGCAAACAGGTGGCAAGGATCATCTCAAGGGGAAAGGGAGTAATTTTTAACTTTCCAACAATAAAATGGAGAAGGAGGAGCCATTGGACCCTAATATTGAGATAAATAACAGCGAACTCTAGTACGATCTATTCTGAGGCGGTAGCGGTGGATCCTATACGATCTCTCGATTCTGATAGTCGACAGGGGATTCTATTAGGCTAACGGTGAAGACTACCATCTGTTACGTTAATGCTAATAGAGAAAGTGAGGAACGTTCACCTACATTTTTTGCACTGTGCGCTTGTAGATAACAGATGCCAGCAACATTTCACCAAATCTCGTGTCAAATAAAATGTTCTTTTGTTTTCCTCTTCATTTATATCTGACTTGTATATTCCTCGTCTATTCGTTTGTATGGAAATTAGAAAATAATTATAAAGCAAAGGCTTTTTTAGTCCGTTCATAAGTTATTTTATCAGTTGGTTCAGACTTGGAATGTTATTAAAATTGCTCTACTATCCTAAAATGCTTTACCTTGTGCATGTTTTTGATGTCGACGAAGATTAAAAAACAAAGAGATACAGCTCCTTACGGGATTGATAGTTCAAAAAAAAAAAAAAAAAAAAACAAACAAAAACCGCAAATTAATTTGCTCTGTATGTCACAATCTTTTTGATATTTGTCGTGTATGCAACTCTTTGTGCAAAGAAAGGATAGTTGGAGAAGAAGAGAAAAATCCTCTTCTTTATGTATAATTAAATTCGTTACATTGTGTTCTTAATTCTCACACTCTGCACTAAGTAAGAATAAAATAACAAAATTTTCAAGGAAAAATAACAGCACACTGAGCTCCTTATTCGTTGGTGCTGACACTCTTGGCTAGCACGTTTGTGATTTTTATTAGTTTAAGCGCTCCTTGTCATAGTTAAAGCGCTCTTTATATTGAAGTCTAGTTATTAATGAAATGCTATTGCATTTCTTATGCAAGAAAATAGTAAAGGTTTGAGTTTTTTAGTTGCATTTTTTGGGAAAAAAACCATGCATTTCTGTATACGTTAGTTAGAAGAAAGCTTGGTGTCGTTTTGTTTTTGTCGTAAAACTGTAAAAACATTTTTCTTAAATTGTAAATCAATTTTATTAAACTAAACCTATGTCGATTTTCCGCTAGCAGCATTGGACTATCATTATAAAACTTCCGGACAAGAGCTGAAGTTCACATACCACTTTTAAAGTCAACTGGATAGGATTAAGAGAGTTGTGCAGAGAGCGATCCAGGCAAAGGACATATTATATAAAGTGGTTGCACACTAACTTCCCATTCAAGCTCTATCTGCATTTTTCATCATTATCCGATGACCATTGAAGGTGTGGGTGTGAGTGCGTGTGTGTGTTAGATGACGGCAATCAATTCTTCATGCTTTCACGTCAGTTTAAACGTATTATTAATTCGTGCCAGTAGAGAGTGGTCAGTTATCTGGTCACGTTGAAGCAATTCATGCACAGCACAACCTAGAGAGTTAGCACTTTTCTATGACGAGGTCATTCAAAAGTTAATCATACACTCAATATCAAGTAACAATGAGTTTATTAATTATTTTCTTAATTACATATAAGTGAACTTCTGTTTATTCACACATGCATACATGTTAGAATAGAATATTAAATATTCACAAACACATTGAAATATAAAAACTTTTGCCATCTGAACAATGCAAGTTATAGTTAGAGAAGCTGAGCTGTCCTTAAACAGTTGGCGTTGTTTTATGAAAAGCACTGTGCTTCACTGTGTGAATGAACTCAGCATTCTAAAGGTTTTTTGTTTGTTCTTGTTCTTGTTTTTGTTTTTTTTTTCTTTTCTTTTTTAAGTTGATTGATGTTTCACTAATATAATAAATGTTACAAAGCAATTCAAGTACTAACAGTGTTTGTTGAAAGTAATAAATATATTTTTTAGGTAAAAAAGCGTAGCAAACACTAACGAACGAATAGCTTTATAAAGCGTAAAGTGAAGACGGAAAGTACTTTCTCGATGACACTTAATTTCGCACAATTTCACATTAATAAAGAAAATAGAAAAACCATTAATTTGGTTTTAGAAAAAAGTAAAGCAAAAAATTTCCTTCAAGATACACAGATAATCCGGCCAGAGAATAACTTGGTTTACCATTTGAATAGTGTTGAGTGACAGAATACCATAGTTGAACATTGAATTATGATTACAACGTAAATGGACAACTGTGTGGGTAAAAAAAACAAACTGAATCTCTCTGCAAACGAGCAAGAATGAATCTTATTAAGGTATTTTCTTTTCTATTTAAGAAATAAATAAATAAATAAAAAATGAAACTTGATTTGAAAAACATTTCTTTTCATGACGGACGGCGCTTTTCTTATCACCTGGAAGCTTATAATTTAATATGAATTTAATATCAGGCTTTTGTCGCACACAAGACAGTGTGGCAATGTGTTCGCGCTTGTAAGTTGCAAGAGATGAAAGTAAAATGACTACCGACTGACTGTATGCTGGTCTAGAGGGTTTTAAACTTTTCCTTACACACTCTTATATACCAATTTTAGCCTTTGCATGTATATAGAAACACTTATGCGTTAGACACTTAAGTATATCTCGTAGAATTACCAATCGATTTAGCTTCGACTGTTTTATCTAACAATGAAAATTCTTTCTGTCTTGTCGGCACTTACTTCACCTCTTAATTTCCCATATATGCGAAGATTAATTGTGATAAGCATAAAACATAAACTACGCACGCTATGGCTTCGCTTTTTGTTTTGCTAACTTTAATAAAGAAAAGTTTTTCGAGGAGAGATTAAAACTAATATAACTAAGGCAACTAAAGCAATCTAATTGTATCCGACTAACATTTAATAATGTCGAAGTCTATTAGCAAAGTTTATATTGGCTACACTTTATTCCTATTCATATGCTATATGCTATAACTGAAGGTTCTTTGTGCGTATTTAGGACTTCCTTGGGAGGATGATGTACGCAATATATCCTTTTCCATCTCTGTTAGCATGCGGAACAGCGAAACCATAATACGAATAAATTTGCATATTGCTAGTGAAAGTTAAGTTTTTCAGGCTCCATTCATCAAATACATCAGTCTTTCATTTCCTCTGTCTCTTGCAGATCTCATCTCACTACGGAAGTGTACTTAACGTGTGCGCAATAGTTTGAAAATTTCAGTTTTCAGCAATTTTCAAAGGTTACTAGCTACGCTTGCAACAGCCGGTGAATTGAAATACGAAAATTTTGAATTAAGCGCTGGCTACCCATTGCGTTCGCGTTAACGCGAATAAAGTTTTTTCGCTAGTTATGTTAAAACTTTTTGAAAGTCTAATAAAAACTATAAAATAAACATTACATGTGTTGCGATTGGCACGTGTGTGTGTGATGTAATTTTCCGATATATCCGGGACTAATAATATTTAACTAAACAGCCTTAAAGTGTATTCTTCTCCTGCCACTTTTCACAACAATTGGTTATTATTTGTCTCACTGGTCGCAAACTAATCTGCCTTTTATACCACACTGCATCTAGGATACGAGGTGTGCTAATATGCTGCGCGCGTATATATGCAATATGCAAGACTACTTAGGATAAACCAATCGTTTATTATACCCATCGATTCAGAGTCATTATCTGAACTGACTTAAGGTTGTCTGGGCGTCTGTCCAACTGATGATGTGTATTTTTATGTTAGAGTAACAATTTTTGGGACCTAGCAATGAAACGAGTTGTATTTACTAGCACTCCGTATAAACAACCGTTACTTGAAAACGTCCTTTGCCATTTTTTAATACTTCGCGATTTCAATCGGTGAACGACACAGTACTTTCACATAGTAAATGGATATAGAAAATTTGCTTGGAAACAGACCCTTCCTCGAACCGCTTCCAATATTGTTATTCGTAGAGCAGATAAGTCTTCACTTTAATTCTAGTTCTAATTTTTTTTGGTAATTTAAGTCGAAAATTATTCCAGAGTAGCGCGCAAGTTGATTGCACTAAATTTGGATCATTCGGATATAAAGATTTTCATGATAAACACTTGTGTGCTCGAAATAGTTTTTTGATCTTTTAAGAAACCATTGCAGGATATCTAAAGCTCGGCTTTGCCGAGCGATTGTAATGTTTTACAAGCAGTAGATTTGCTGAACTCATTTCAGTCGCTGCTTTCATCTATAAATAAATATTTAAGGTTTGCTGTTTATAGACAGCAGATGTAGGCTTCACTATAAAAAGATTTGCGCATTGCGTTCATTTCTTTTACACATTTATGTGCTTTATGCACCTGTTCACCGAACTTTGGATTGTGGTGCAATAGGGTTGGTAGGTGGGGTAGTACATCTCATATCAAATTTGTAGTTTTGTAGTTAACTATGCAAAGTCGCGGCAAAGAAATTGTTGATATAAGACAGTTTCGCTTTTGTTAAAATCACTCTCATCGCAACGTTCGAGTAGTGATATAGACATACAAAGGATATTAAATGCACCTATAAAGAGAGAGCACAAAGGTGTCTCTTCGAAAGGATTGTTGTCAACTAAGGCCCGGATAAAAGCTTATTTAACTTGGTACTCCACTATGTAACCCAAAATTTTCTCACTGTCATGAGGTTCAGATTGTTATCTGCTATGAATGATGAGTTGTGAAATATTGTGTATTATGGACTAAATTACGTCTTATTTCATACTTTATTTGTGAATTATCAGACAAAAGTGCAGTGCCCTGCATATCTGTGAGTCGTCAGCTGTCTCGCAATTTATGCCAGATAAATAAACAACTAGTTTGGCAGATGGACACAGATACGGAATTTCACGCTCTATAGGACCCAGGAAACGTGTTCGTCTTGTTTTATGAGACATTACTGGAAATGATGAAATGATAGAAACAACAAGAATAGAAAAAACTTTACAAGAAGATTTCCTGCAACTCTAAATAATCTCTTATGGTCTTGGGAAAATCGTGTGCGTGAAGTAAATTATTTAGTTTGTCTGAGGAGAGCTAAACATTGGGTTACTTCGTCCTGCCTTTCAGACATCAGTTCATAGAACTAAAGTTGTTGTATTTGACCCTATTTTCAGCCTAATTTGGATATCTATACTTTCAAATTGACATTGGAATTTTTCCCCCAGAGAAGACATATTTTCCAAGTTCATACTCTTCACGACAGCGTTCATAACCTTAGCTACATCCCCCCATAGGACTAATCACATTAGGAGTGTTTCTCCTTTTTCGCATCTTTTGCTATTGCGTTCAAATTTTTTTGCCGTGAATTTTTAAGCTGAATAAATGTTTTTCTACAGCACAGATTTGGAGATTTCGGTCCCCGGTTGGTTTTGCTTCCCGAACCGAACGGTAAATGTAGTATATCTCCATATTAAGGTTGGGCGCAGGACAACATTTACTTATTCCCACGTATAGGACAAGTTTTTGTTGAACATGAAACGTTTACTAAAGGTTTGCAATAAGATTTGGGTTCACTTCTTAAACAATATCGCTGCAGGTTTGCTGATTACGTGTATGCAATGCAAAATTGTATCTGGCTTAAGGATTCTGGGTGGTTTTGCGGGAATTAAAACACTATTGCAGAAATTTGAAGAACGCTCTTATAGTGCATAAAAAATTTGATTAGCAAAGCAATGTTTTTATATGTAAGAGTCTTTAATACTTTGAATGTTCATTTTTCGTTTTTGTTGTTCCCTGATTTCGTGTTTGTTCTCCTCCAAAAGAATAGATTTTTTTCGTCACAACTCAATACTATTCTCCAATCAAGTCCTCTTATGCTTCTAGAGACTATGGGTTTTTGATTGTCATTTTTGCTTTACTTTGTTGAGTTTTTCTATTGCGGTTTTAAACCGCCGCCACTAACAAACATTTTTTGTATGAATTTGAAAGCAAAGAAAAAAAACTTTCTAAAAACGCAAAAGTTAAAATAATTGAAAAATCTTTTTTTTTGTAAATTTGTTATGGTTATTGACAAAGGTTGAGAAAGCTAATAAAGGATATGATAAAAGAAAAAGTGGTTTTAGTGTCGTGGCTTCCCGCTCACCATTGCATGACATCATTGTGATGTTTGTATTTTGTAGCCGAGTAGTAGGGCAGAAACAAAAATCGGATTTATGGACCTAGTACAGGCCTGTCTGCTGGCAAGCGCTGAAAGCGAACACCTGTAAAATTGCTTGATTTTTACGAAACGAAATTCTCAGAAGTCATGAGCCAGCATTAGGGCGGTATACCTTAAATGTCTTAAGAAAAACAGTATTAAGTTGAAACATCACTGGAAAGTTTATGAACAGAAATTCAATAAAATTTAAAAAAGAATGAGGTAACAACACTAGCGAAGTTTAAGGAAGAAGAAAAGTTCTCAAGTTACTGGAGATAGAAGTTTCAAAGTAGCAGCTCTCCTTCCAAGGAAAACTAGATGCATCTGATAAAACTCAGGTGAAGAATTGTAGCAAAATTAAAATATTTTTCTTAGAACTCCTTACCGGCTTTACTAGCGAAACTGCTTTATTAGCGAACAAGCGGTTTTACCTTGAAAGTTATAAACCATGGATTACGAAAGTGTAAGCGGATAGATGAATAAGAGATTAAGAGGTTGTGTAAGCAGAAATACTACTTAGTTAAATGATAGCTGATTCTGACTCGATAACTTCTTGTTTCGATCTAAATCGAAAAGGAATTGTTAAAAAACTTCTGTTCTAATCTGATACTTAGAGATTAAAAGGAACCTGCCCGCGATTTAAAAAGAAGAAGAAATGAAATGATTACTTAAAAACCGATATTTAGAGAAAATTAATTTCTTTTATACTAAAAAACTAAGGCAAAAGGAGATATAAGCAAAAATATCACTATGATGCAGTGCAGTAACAGTTAATGTTAATAAATAATGCTTATATAGATAGAATCAGATTATCTGGTTTGCACAACAAATAAAAAGATCTTTTTAGTCGCAATCGTCGACTTAATATAAATCCATATAAATGAATTTAAGGTTCGCACGAGAGTAACAAAGTCATTTGTGATTCTGTCTTAGGTCGGGGAGGCTTGCGAAGGCGATTTCCATGGAGTGAGGCTTGGTGGCTGCACTTTGGGTTGTGGAAGCTTCCATAATCATTCCTAATACGAATAGTGTGGGCGTCTAATGGTGGTATATATTGAAAATGAACATTTTTTTTCCAATAAGTTAACATTTGAACCCATAACTCGGGCAGACTCTCTTAAGCAATTAAAAAAAAAAAACAAAAAAATCTAAAATTAAATTACTTATGATCCTAGCAAGTTGAAAAGCAAAAGTTAAAGAGACAAATAGAGACATATTTTAGTTACGTTGTTATTTTTTATAAATTTATAAATTAACTTAAACAACAAATGTCAAAAAATGATTAATGTCTTAATTTATTTCAAAAAACATCCTCATCGGAGTGTTTTAAAATACTTTTATTGCAGTGAAAACAAAACGATTTCTCTTACGATATAATAAACGTGTAACATGCAAATCCATTTATTATGACAAGACCGTTGACCACTTTGTAATTTACTGTAAGAAAAATGCCGTTATGCAATGCTTTTATTACAACTACATAGTTCATGTAAGGTTCATGTCTTTATTGCGGTTATTTGTCTTCTAAATATACACACAGTAGGGACCTACGTACTATTTGCTAAACATATCCACATTCGATATACTTTTAAACTTAACATATGTGTTTGTAAGAATCAATGATAGATAGATGATTTCTAAAGAAGAAGAATATATATATATAGCAGAGAAATATAGCAGAGTACAATCGTGACGGACGGAGCGAGCTAGTTCGCTTCCTTCATTTACTACACAATTTATAGGTGCGCAACCACATTATGGGGTTTTACACCTGGAAGGCGCTGATGACACATCTAGTGAAGATATATATCTGCAGTTGCGTTTTCTAGGAACGAAGATGTTGACTTCTGAGCCAAAACGATGGCAAATATGCGAAACTTTGCTTTTCTTGGTTAAATCGACGATTGACGCGCTTGGATCATTACAGGTGGTGGACGTGAGATGTGTTACGATATCTGAAGCTCAACTGTTAACATCGAAGATGGAGCTGAATAGTAATGGCTCAATATATAAAAACTGACATGATCTGAATTTAGCAAAATTTAAATTTCCCCACAAGGACGTGGTAACGGCTTTTCAGAATAAGTACAAGATTTTATATGAGGGCAGGCAGTGAAAATGGTGCGATCTAATTTATTTTAAGTACTTTCTCGGTTGAAACATTTCGGTAAAATACTTGAAAAATGTGGACGGACAAGCATGTTTATTTCTATTCGCAAAATGATTCCATATTCATGCGTATAATAAAACGCGAATTTAACTTAAGTTTAAGTAACTGGCAAGTGGTATCGCGTATAATAACCGTAGTAGTAATGAAATTAAGGTATAGGCTGTTTATGGAAACATAATAGTGATCCCGGTATACATAGTTGCGGAAAACAACTTTTCTGATTTACCCGTACGTCGCTGCGTCATCTTATTTGTTCCCATTAATCCAATTAATTTCCCTCGCTGTTGTTGTTTAAGTTAACTGGTGACTTTAATCGATTTATATGTAAATTTGTTTATCAAAAATGCTATTAATTGTGGACGCAATATGGCAGAAAATAGCAACAAATACAAAATGTGAACAAAATGGAAAACGATAATAATTCTTTGGTTATGCAATGCATTGTTCACGAAAACTAATTCGCATTTTTTTCTTATTTTTTTTTTAATTTCTCAATCAGTGTTCAAAGCGCTTATGTATGTTCTTTTTTTACCGTTGCATGCATATTTACGGCAATGCAAGCGTATTTACGGCAATGCAACCAACATTAACAATATTTAGCTTTATCAGGAAGTAAGCGTCGAAAAGTTTTACATTTTCCGTGCGTGTTCAGCATATTGATAGGAGAAATATATTTTGCAATCTCCCTTTGTTTGTTAAAGAATTAAAAACATTCCATGAAAAAGTTCTATTATTCAGCACGAAAACGAAGAAGTTCGACGGCTATGTGCTTAAATATTTTGTATTCCTGGTTTAAGGATAAGGTTGAAGGAGAGAAATCTATATTTACCTTTCCTAAGATCTGCTTAAAGGTAATAAAGAAATGCGGTCACGACATGAGCTGAATTTTTTAATACATTTTCCAAAAAATCGATATACACATCTATCTCTAAAACATATATTATTGAAAATTTTCATTTTGCTATACGGTCTGAAAAGCTACGAATTGATTTTGCGCTTGTTTCCTCTATCCCTCCCCACTTGTAACCGCCAAAAGCCGTATTTCAACATGCGGTGCCATTTTTCAACTCAAACAACATTTAAGTGTCGTTGCGATATTATTTAATAAGTAACAGATGCGAGGTTTTCAATTATAAATCGCGGTACATGTGTTGATTCGATGCTAAAAAGCAAAGCAAAGATCATGATTTTCTTTACCAAAATTATTCCAAGTGATAAGCCTCGCACAGTCGTCTGTATGTGCACGTATACAAAACACTACTAAAAATGGGGCTCCGATAATTTTAGCTAAATAATCGAACCACGTCTCCAACCCCGAGTGATAGATTGGTGCGGGTTCTGGGCTTACGGAGTAATCGGATGTATTTCTATACAATCTTGGTCGAGTTTTTGTTTTTCCCTGCAACTGATGCTACAGGTGTGAGCGAGGGTTGTCTTCAGTGATCTATTGTATAATTGATTAAGTAAGTAAGTAAGTAAGACACCATACGTATATTTATATATATATTCCATAAATGTTGAGTAAGTCTGCATCTTTGCCGATTTTTAAAAGTGATGAAAAAAACTATTTTGAAAATAGATTTCAAACGCAGGCGTAGTAGGCAAACAGCCACTCCTAACAATCTACAGTAGAAACTTCGCAGTCACCTAAAAGTGAGTACGAACATGATTCCGATCGGCTTTGGGACAACTTGCCTATAGTTAAAAATATATCAAAAACTAATATGTTTGGGCTTGAGCTGATGAATTTGCTCCAAGGCTTTTTTATTTGTTTGTAGTAGTGCGTGCGTTGCTGGCCACTTTATCAACTCTTTGTTACACTTTTCTTAACAAAACGCTACACCAGCAATAAAGATTTATACGAACAGATAGACAGACATACGCAACAAAATTGAATTTAACGTTTTTTTCATCCAAAGCGCGGCATTGCAAAGTCTTCGACACATGTTTTTCGGCGCGACTATCGGGTCTAGTTTATTGCAAATTCTCACTGTTATTGTTGTTGTACTTAAAACTAAAACTCCCTGGATACCTGAAAAATAGATAAAATGAGCGATGAACACGAAAAAGTGCATTTGCCTTAAGATCCATAGATGCCTTGACTTCGCCTTTCCCATTATAAACGTGCATTAGGCCGGGCAAGGATAACTAGTTCCATGCGTAATATTCTAGTTCTTTTACTCAATATAACTTTAACTGTGTACTGCACGTAAATACAAATTCGGCAAATTCAGCAGAAAAACTTTATGAAAGCAATAATTTTTTATACAAATAAAAATAATTTCGCTCTTTAGCAATTGTTTAAGTGTAAACATCCTTGAAACTTCTCCGAAGGATTTTTCTGTTTTTTTTTCGTTTTTCCATTTTTATCCTCGATACATAACGTACTTATTATTGTATTGAAAAACAGAAAACAAAAGAGTTTATTGACCCTTAATGGTTGAAAGCACAATAACAATACGCAGAAAAAGAGAAAAACCTTATAATAAAAATAAATAAACAGAGAGTGTTAATGATATGCAAAAAAAAAAAAAAAAAGGGAAGAGAAAAAAAAATAAATTAAGCAGTAAACAAAAACACCATAACAATAATAGTTATAATAGAACTGTTTGTAATAACAATAACATGCATACACAATGATATACTCATTGGCCGATATTATATAGCAATAATAATGGCAATTACAGTCACACGAAGAATGATAATAACACAGAAACAAAGAAGAACAGGCAGGATAATATGTAGTACAACCTTTGTAACCATAAGACGGAGAATTAAGTAAAGTAAGTAAACATCAGATGAAGTAAATGCGCTTTTGGTCGATGGTTTCTTAAAGCGCAATTGTCGACTATTGTTATTGATGTATGTACGTACTTTCGGATTTTTATTATTTTTTTCCTTATTATGCTATAAATTTGCCTTTGCCATGCAGACAAGTCCCTTATACACAAAAAAACAATTAATTCGAAATCTCGTTATTACATCCATCAGAGTTGATATTGGTAGGAAAATGCCATATTTGCGGGATTTGAGTTTTCATGAAAATTACTCAGACGACTTTCTGGAAAACCAAACTCTAAAGCAAGGGGAAAACCAAGTGTACATTCATGGTGCGGTACCTGCATCATGCAGCTGGCAACTGGCGAGAAGATGAATAATAATTCGGAGAAAGTTTAGTGGGTAAACGGATTAAGGGATTAAAAATGTCGAATAGTGAATCTACGAAATGGTAACTAGCTCGCAAAAGGGTATGTAAACAGAATATTTGCGGAATACAAAGTCAGCCACATTTTATGTAAAGCTAATTATCAAGAGGA
Source organism: Glossina morsitans morsitans (assembly GCA_001077435.1). Lineage (NCBI taxonomy): Eukaryota > Metazoa > Arthropoda > Insecta > Diptera > Glossinidae > Glossina > Glossina morsitans. Next base: position 50,761 of record CCAG010012568.1, read on the forward strand.
ATTTGAAATAGTGGCGCGGAGAAGCACATCACAAAGTAGTTAAACTCAGGTATATATCCATGCAATCATTTTTCGATATAGTTTTAAATGTTAATCGCAACTGAGATTAACGCTTAAATTTAAATTCGACCACCCAATGTACCAACTAGTCCGTACAATATGTAAGAGTGGCCCATAAGTTTCTTCCTTTTTTTGATGCGGTTTGGTTTTGTTCCCGGTTATGACGGCTTACAATTTCTCGAGTTGATTGCAATATTTTGCAGACTTGATCGTTTCATCTTGTGGAAGAAGCTTGTACTACACTACAACTTTCCAGTCCTACCAAATACGCAAAACAACTTTCTTCCGGCGAAATCTTGGCTTCGCAACAGTTGAAGATCGATTTTCGTTATATCAAGTGCGTTTTCGATGCAAATTTGGACATAATATCCGAATCATGTCTCCAGTGACAAGTTTTTTTAAGAAAGTATTTTTCCATGGCCCTGAAGAAGCAAATCGCACGTAAAGACGCGGTTCATAAGGTCGGTTTCCATCAATTGGTGTGGAACCCAAACTTCATAACTTCTCATATTCCGTATTGATTAAATGATTATGCACCGAGGAATGTTAATGGCCTTCACTTGATAAGATCCGTATTTGTCGTTGCTGACCGGCCGCTGCGGTCTTCGTCTTTCAAATCAAACTTTCCTGCTCTAAATTTTTCAAACGAACTGCGGACGATTCTAACAGTCGTGGTACCGCTACCATAAACGGTGCAAATCTCGTCTGAAGTGTGCTTTGCCCTACTACCTTTTTTGCAGCAATGAAGCGTAACATGCCGTAAATGCTTCTCTTGGCGTAGAAAATGATTTTAAAAGCGACTTTGTCGTCATCGAAACGTACTTTGAAAGAGCGATAAGACGAGTCAAACCGATGCTATAAACGAACAATACATAAACCTGCATATTTGCAGACATAGCTGTCCCGTGGTCATACATACGGAGCCAGGGAAAATACTTATGGGATGCCCTTACACTAACCGCTAAATGCCGTGTGATGTGAAAAACCGGTAAATAGACAATTTCGCTCAACCTTCTTAGCGCATATCGCACGTAAACTAATGGAGGATATTGAAGAATGCAAACCCAACACCAAATTTAGCATTTTTTATATATATACATACATATGTTTACGTTTATCAATAATAAGTTGTTATAACAGTAATAAGCGATGAACGAGATGTAAATGAAGTTTATGGCTAAAGCCTATCCCTAGAGATACATTGCTACAAAAAAACTATGGTATTAACACATAAGCGACGGGTAAAAAAGCTTACTTTACAAAATTTTTCCCATTTGAAGACTACTCCAAAAAACGCACCAGAATTCTATTTTGCGATCGGATTATTCTACAAAAACAAAAGCAAAAAAAAAGTCTTTCAATTTTAAATTGAATTTCATGACGATGTTGGAGATCAAAAACCAAGCCTTAATAGTTATATAACATGTACGTTACTTTTAGTAAATGTATGTACACAAACATGCAAACTATTGAAATTATTTAAACAAATCCCCCTGCAATTATTTTACTATTTATTGCTTTTCCATCCCCTCAAGTACGCTGCTTTTTATCTGTAATTGGAAAACGTTCATTCTATTCCATTAAAACTAAATGGTCATAAATATTATTGAAGATATGAAATTTTATGAACACATTTTACTTCATATTGAAATTGAATTTTATTTATGGAATACTTATTAGATAATGAAATGTAATCGAACGGAGCATAAATTCGAAGCAAAGACTAACTAATAACAAAACGGGCCTGATTAAGTCAAGAACATGGCTCCGTTTATTTCTATAACAGGAACTACTAACAAGTAGGGAGGATTTGAAAGCTCAAGGTATACACATTTTTACCGAGATACAGAAGATTCAAAATTTTTGCCTTTCGAAAAGTATTTCTAATGAGTATTTGAAATTGAAGGTATCGATGAAAGTCGGCCATGGCTGCTTCATTCGATTAGAGATTCCGCGGGCATATACACGCATGTGTATTTAAAATGTGACAAAAAAAAAAACACCACTTAAAACTTACGAACGATTCGTAACGGTTTTTACAAAATTTTTTAAACTTTAGTTTACTCTAGTAATCGAAAGCATATAATAATGTCCCTATCTCTTTCTCTTTCCTTACTTATTTTTGACTTTTACCGTGTGTGGCATGTATAAGGAGCATCCCTTTGAGTGAAAAAAAGGATTCTAAATGAAAAAATAACAACCAACAGACAAATTTCTCTGAATTAACTGCTAGTAGGTCTCTATCGGTGATCAAAGTGCTGCCTCGAAACTTTTTCAACAAATACCTGGAGTCAAAATGTGTCGCTGAAAAGCAAGGGGAGAAAACTGTGATAGTTCATTTGGGTTATAAAATAGGAAAGTTCTTTGAACTTAGTAAATTTAGAAGCTAAACATTGCGGTACTGTTTTGAAAGGCCACGCACCACACTTAGAATTGACTTACGAAAAGCATGCGCGGAGCGTGCACTGAATTCTCTCACGAGTTCTCGACGAAGTGGCCTAAACCAGCCGAGAACAGTAACTATGGTAACAGGGGAAAGAAACTGATCCTTAATTATCCCCCAACCGTATGCAGGATGCACGTAGAAGAGGTCTAAATTATTATCACCAGATCTTTTTGAAGGCCGCCTTTTTCCGCGCAAAGCAGACAAAAGGCAATCAGATTCATTTCTCATTCCGTAAGGACGCGAGCAATTAATTTTTAATAGCTATGCTTAAGACCAAAATACTCCGATATAAGCCGCCAAGCCCTTCAAGATACTGTTTTGTCGTTTTTTTACGTACAGTGCGGTGTGGTTTGGTATAGAAGTGCTTAAACTTTCAATATGCACTACATACATGTATTGGTTGCGTTCACATACACACTTACATAGTCAACATATATGTTTATTAAATGTTTAAACATAATCATATTAAATTTACACCATTAGTAGTTAAAACTGAAAATAGATTGTGTTTACGTAAAGCCCTTTACACGTAGCTCCTCCAATACACCTACATATACATAGCATATGCATTTGTTTTAGTATGGAATATGATGATGATTTTTACATAAGAAACGCTTTGTAGACTTAACCACCTGTCTGCAGATATTGTGCACTTATACCCTTAGGTACTACATAGAAAATTTGTTAAAATGAACTTAACGTATAGCACGTTATAACAGGGAAGGAGGTGTACATTTTTTGTACGTGTATAAGCGAGTGTAAAGCTCGTTCAGAGTTCGTTAACTTCGTCGTCTTGCATATGAATTGCAGGTGAATGGAAGAAAGAAAACATATTTTCTTTTCTTATTTCTTATGAAAAACATTAGTGGGTGTTGGCGGCGGCCTACTAAAATATAACGTGAAATACACAAAGACCTCTTCACAAAGTACGTTTATGCACACACGCATGTACATGTACACATACGTTTGCACATATTTGAGTGTTGATTTCTATGTTATTGCTTGCGAAGCAAACAGAGAAAAGAAAAAAGAAAAAGACCCCGACATGATAATAACCACATAATGTCTTAAAGGCGTAACTCTTTACCTTTGTTAACGCCTCTGCTATTATATCTGAAAATAAAAGTACGTTACAACAACACTTTTTGTTTAGATTTCAAATGAAAATCTTCTAAAAGCATAAGCTTACTTACATGCATACGCCGCAACACATATTACACATAAACATTCATTCTGTTAATTAAATTTACTGCTACGTAAGCATAATAAATGCTTAAATGTTGCTAATGAACGAACGTAAGGCGAACGTGAATGGAGTTCTGCAGAAAATTAAACAAATTATTTATTTATATAATAAATAAATATTAAGTGGAAAGACGTTCTTTTTTTTTTTTTTATTTAAAAAGTTTAAAATTTCTCTTCTTAGTACGGTTGACACTTTCGCTTTCCCTTCTTAATTTCTCCTCAGTCTATCAAGAAAAGTGAAACAAACTTTTGTCTCTTGAGATTTTTAAGATCTCGGGAAATCATGCCAAGATTTTTAATCAATTTAATTAACTGCACTCTGCTGACGAAACTATTTTATATGCAGATGATGGATAAAATTCCATTTTTTTTTTGTGTCAAGTTAGTGCTTGCATTTTAAATTGTGGTAAATTTCCTGTAGAGTGCAATATGACTTTCGCGATTTTTTCATAAATTTCTCTTCAACGCAATCTTAGTGGTTTTTGTATTATGTTAAGAAATGCATATTTCGCTTAGGAAAGAACAGGAGTTGATTAGTTTTGTCATTCTCTTTGGAGTATATATGTAACTTCAATATGTTCAATTGGTGGACGCCGATCTTACGATTAATAAATACGGTCTGTAGTTACCCTTAGGCAGTTTCACCTCTCTAATTATATCTGTATTCAAAAACGGCTCGTCAAGTAAACCCTACCCGTTAGATCTGCCAAACACTTGCAATGGGAATCGAAAAAACAGTAAGGTCCATCCATACACCTGTAATCAGCGCATAGTGGACATGCATGCCTGCCTACGAAACTAAATTTTCTTTTTTTTATTAACTTAATTCGATCTTCGATTAGTTTAAAAGATGCTATTGGATAATCTTGACGCAGTAATTCAAACGGTGTGTGGAAACGTCTATGCACGACAGAATTTATATATACTTATGACTATAAATACAAATAAAAACATTATTATCAAATACCCTACTCCACTTCCCCTAATACGGTTATTCATATCCGTCCCTATATCTTTTTCTTTCTGGCCTTTACCTTGTACACGTAGAGGGAATATCCCCTGTGTGGCTGGGGATTCCTTTTGACAAATAATAAATTCTGCATAGGATAGAAATGCTACACTAAAATACATTGGTTAATGGTAAAGTTGCAGGAGTTGCGCTTTGTTTTCACAAGACTCAATGTGGTGGCTATCGAATATCGTTTACCGTTTTATACGACTGAAATTAGATTCGCTGACGTGTCGAATAACTCTAAGTAAGTGAACTTAATTAACGATAAACAATTTTGCGACCAAAGAAAATGAAAGTTCGCTAACCTGTTCTTTTGATTCTCATTAAAATTGCTTTGATATTTGATTTGAGTCGTATAGCAATTATTAGTCAATATGAGGTCCCGAATAGACTTAGCTATTGTTGTCTGTCCGTTTCTTTTCGGAAAAACTGTTAACGATGTGCAAACAGCAGACGCAGACTATATCGAGAAAGGTGGGACATGGTTAAATTTGAATTGTTCACCGGTCCACTTGCTAATGGCTGAGTAATGAAATAGTTTCTCTTCTCAACTAGCAGTGATACGTATAATGGATTCTTTGATAAAACCTTTTAAAAACTACTTGCGGTTACTTGTTTTCAACGGAAGCGCTCTTCCGTACTACTGGATTTTATTGCTGCTTGCTGACGCAATTAATTTTTATTTATTTTCAGTCACCTATCTTCCCTTCTCTCCGCGGTAGTTATCACAAATTTTTTTTGGTTTAAAGCAGCGAATGGTTATACTTTGCAAGACGTGCAAATGACAGGCAAATGCTATGTAATATATAGAGACTTTGTTTTGAGTATCATTTGTATTTAACATACACTCTACTGAATATTTTCTTTTTTTTTTTTTGCTTCAACAACGTCTTTCTCTCGAGTAATTATAAAGTGAAATTTATAATTATAAAGTAATTACTCTAATGCTATGGCAATGACACCCGGGTTGATATTTTTAGACTACGCGGACAACAATGAGTAAACGTACGCGAGTGAATATACATATATATACGTATATATATATATATATGTAATAAGATAGAAATTTGTTTAACAAGTAAATATTTAAGAGCAACGCAAAGACTGTGTACTTTTAGTGTTTTCCTTTTCTTCTTTTTTTTTTTTTGTCGAATTTCATTCACATTGCAGTAAGTTTAGGATGCGAGGTATAAAATATTTTCTTGCGGTAGCCAAATTTGACACATAAGCTTGCCCTGGTACAATAAAGCTTTTTCATGCTTCCTGAACAATATATATTTATTTGCTCAACCAGAAAATCGATTTTTTAAAAGTTATAGGATTCTCAGCTAAAGAGAAGAGTCCAATCAAGTTGATATCAAAAAAAAAAAAAAAACAAAGGAGCGAACGCAAGAAAAGAAACAAAAAGATGCAGGCAAAGAAACTGCAAACCCTTTCCATCGTAGTTTTCATTTATCTTATCTTAGCATAGAAATGATTTAACTAAAATATGCTTAAATAAGAAAATATTACTACGTAGCTATCCGTAGAGTTGAGTCTACCGGGTTTGCTAATAGCTTACATGTAAGATGGGTTCGTTGTCTATTAAAGGCCGATTGATCGAAATCATTCCAACTATAGTCAAGATTAACCAGTGATGTACAAATTCCTGCAGTTTGTCTTTGCCGTTACCTGTTAGTTACCCCTAACGTAAAAGACGATTTTCTCTTTGAACAAAAATTAGCAAGACTAAGCGCATTATAAATTCTTTTCTCCGGGGCGAACTGTTTCTCAAGAATTTTCCTCGACAAATTTAATTCATACCGTTCCGCAACTAACCTATTGACTTAATTCAACTGCATCGGTGACAATTGCCTTTCGATGGATTTTAACTTTTCACGATTACAAGTAGAAAATTCAGATTCGACCTAGCCTTGCATGTTCTTTCATTTGCCGGCCGCCTGCATTCTCTCATCTCATAAGGGAAAAAGCTGAAATTAAGAGAAAATATTTTATTTATTTTTAGTGTCTACATAATTAGAAGGCCTTTAGTTAGCAGTATGGCTACTTTTTAATATGCTTCATTATTTTTATTTCAGCATTAATGTGTTGCTCAAAACTGCGAACCTCTTGCCGTCCACTATGCAAATCTGTGCGTGAAGGGAAAATAAGTAAGCAAAAAGTTTCGTATATTTGGTGGTTGAGGGATTGAGAGGAGGCAACAAAATAAGCGCAGATCTCGGTAGGTTCTTGTTATGAGTACAAGAGCCAAAAAGTTCAAGAAATTCTGTGGACATGTTTAACAACAATATTCAGTAAAAGTAAAAATCTAAAAAACGGGACGTTTCCCCGAAGATATGACAGCGAGTTCTCAAGTAATCTATATGTAGTACGTAGCAGGATCTAATAAGATTCTCATTTAACAGCACGATTATTGATGCATGGACGGCCCTAAACTTAATATACTCGGACTAAGTCTCTTCCCTATAAAGTTTGACGGGTCATGTCACTTTTAATGAGTATCAACTACCCTTTTAAGGGATTTAAATTATCACCCGGTATAAGTAGTAGACTTTTTAAGTTTTTTATCGTTAACCTTTGTTCTCTCTTTTCAACATGTTGTTCACGATCAGGATGCTTTGCCCAAACTGTTGTACAAACTCTTCATAAAGAACTGCATTTCGAAGGAAACAATGCTCACCGCGAAACCCACTAATCTTCGACGGCTTTGTAGCACGCTCTACAGCGCTACAGCATATTAAAATTTCTATGCATTCTATTACTTGTGAATGAAGATTAAATTACTTATTACAAAATTTTTAAATATGAATAGTGTTTCAATGAGTGCACGCGTGCATAAGAGAAATGTACTAGAAAAGAGAATTTGTTATGTTATGTATGTGAACACAATAAACTTTTCACTGACAACGTAGGAGGTCTAGGGGATGAATATGGGCTGAGTCTCACACAACAGTTGCAATTATCAAACTAATATTTTCACAATACACAGAATTGCTATTAGCTTCTAAACAAAACATAAAAGTGAATTATGTGCCCTTTGCTTGTTTGCCTCCCGCACAGCTAGCGCACACATTCTGTTAAATGCTAGTTATCATGAAGCGTATAGTGATGTTTACATAACGCAAACACTTGTTTTGTCCTTAACCTAAAAAAAAAATATTTTACACTAAAAACTAAAGTTTATTAAGACAACATTACCGTAAAATTCTCTGTTAAGGATCAGAAAAATGGTAGCGTGTGTCGAATGATGTTCCTTAGTAAACTTGTCCAGAGATTATTCATATTTATTGGAGAAAGGAGTTTTGAAGAATTTAAGCCAACTAAAAACTCAATACTCTACAGCAGAGGTGTCCAACCAAAAACACAATAGGTTGGACGGAAAGTTCTGTCGTACTTTAAATAGGCAGGTAATTTTTCTTGTAAACAAAACAAAACATCTGGCTAGTGAGTCATTCGGTTTTTTATACCTGCTGTATAATATAAACGGAGTGTTTCTTTGAAAACATGTCAGTAGATAGAGTGCATTTACTACACTACATTTTGTATGAATTGCAAAAAGGAAGCAACGCATCAGTTGCATGTAAAAGTTTATGTGCGGTATTTGAAAATGATGTTGTAGATGTTCGTACTTGTCAAAGATGGTGTAGCAAATTTCGTTTCGGGGATCTGAGACTTCAAGAAAATGGTCGATCTGGACGATCATCCAAGATCGATAATGCGAACCATGTTGGAAAACAATCCACATTTAAGAAGTCGAGAAATTGCAGAAAAGTTGGGCATGCATCATACAACTCTTGGAGATCACGTTAAGTCTCTTGGGTTCCCCATGAATTAACGGAAAATACATGAGAAAATGAATAAATGAATTTAAATATTTTCTTTAAGATACGACAGAACTTTCCCTCTAACCTATTATTTTCAATTAAAAGAATATTAAGAAGAAATCACCATTGCAGAAAGGCTAAAAAGCCGGGTTTTTCATCGGTTACTCGGGATGAACGAAAAAGTAGTAAAGTAGTAAGTAAGTTACATTCGACGGGGGCCATCACTATGCTTTTCGTATTCTGCTTTCCAAGTTCTTTGAATTGATACCAATATTGGAAGCACTATTAATCGTGGTATCCACTGTCTACTCATTTCAGAATCAACCCATTTTTAGGCAGACAATATATCTTCGTTTGAGGAATGTACATAATAGCTTTACACATTCTGCCTTGTTGTGCGTTGTTTTGAATAAGCATAAAATCGTCACTTTTTGTGGGCATGGCCGATTGTTTGTATTTTGGCACTCAAAGAGGGGGGTGTTTCTGTAAAGTAAATGCGGAAAAGTTCAGCTCAAACTTTCAGAATTTCTGAGTAGCAAGCGAAAGCCCACGAATTTTTGCTAAGAAAAACGGAGTTGTGTTCAGTTTACGCTCCACCAATGGGCTTGTGCTGAGTGGAGTTAAGCAAAGACACAATCCAAAAACTTTTCATAGAGCTCTGTTAAGCTCTATGGACAGGATTTTGTTAAAGGAAGTTTCGGGAAGATTTAAATCAAAATGTAGTTAAAATAGAATTGTTCGAGAATTTTTTTAAAAAAAATTGTAAGCAAAACACGCTTTAATGTTATTTATTTAAAACTTGTTATGAAGAAGTTTTTGTACTACGACAACAGTGCGGTTGAAAAGCGAAAGTTTGCTTAGCTACTGTGGGCAAAACCAATCATGTTTAGAGAAAGTTTTAGAAATACATGTTTTTCGACTGCAAGAGGTTTGTTGTCATATTTTTAAAAATGGAAGCAAAGAATCTTCAGCTACTCACTCAGCTAAGAAATTATTGTTAATCACTATTAGCTTTTCCTTATCGTAATGCTAAAGAGTCCATGTTTTGACGAGCAATAACTGCCGGAATGCTTTGTTATAGGTGTTGGGATGTGAATGCAATTGCTTATGATTGACATCTACACAAACGAGTTTCTATTCATTTCTTGCATATTTATAGCTACTACCACTACTTTAAAGATAACACACGGATAACTAAATCAAATGCCAAAATACATTGTAATCCATTTAATTTATTGCTCACTATCCTCGTGCAGTGGAATTCAAAGGGCATTTGTTTAATATTAATAATCCTCGCTATCTGCGGGTTAAGCCAATACTTGCGTCGCTAAATTAATTGTGTTTATCATAATCTTTGGCTCTTAAATAATTCATTTCGTAATTCATATTTAATTTATAATTAATTTCAGCATTACACTGCAGCGGCAGCAGCAGAGAACGGTAGCTGAGGTAATTTTACTGCTTATTATTTAATATTTTTTTCATATAAAACTGAAATAAAAGATCAACCGCTGAGGTGAGCCTTACATAGCACACCGTACATAAAAATTATTTCTAAACATTTACTTATACCTACATTATAATGAAGGTTTTAGTTTTTTTTTTTTTTAGTTAGTTTTACGGAATGTTCGTAAAGCATAGAAGTAAGCAGCAAAAGCCTTACACACTACGTGTATATCTTTAGTTCACTTGTCTTGTCGTAAGTACCAGAATTAATTTTAAGTCTAAATAATTCGCTTATTTGTTCGCCGGTGTTTTAGGGCTAAGATGTTGTCTGCTAAAAATGAGATCATTTTAGATTTTTCCACGAATTAGTTTAAAAATCACTTTCATCAGGCGCTCACAAGTAGGACACAACAAGGACAATAGCAAGACTATCTGCGAAAGGCAATAATGAATCTGTTATGGTATTTCGTATACTCTTCCAACAGAGCTTTCGCTTAACGGTCATCGGTCACATAAGATGGCACACTTGTGGGTTAATGTTGTTATGGCAGACATCCAGTAGAACGTAGAATTCTTAGGCTTAAATAACCGTAGGATACTTGTGCTGTACTTTTTTTCATTTTCTATTGTTTATATTGTTGCTTGCGTATACCCTTGATAAAATATTTTTTCGACTACGTCAGACATAGGTATCAAAAAGTTTGGTCTAAATGGAATTTTGAAAATGTTCTTCTTTTTTAAATATTTGTTGCTTTCAATTTGAATTGAATCCAACTCTTCTCCCCCCTCTTCGCAACTGCATTGATAATTACTATCTTTGCTGGTGTTGGTAAAGTGCTTTTTGAATATTGGTCTTGGTCTGTGGGAAGACCAAAAATTCTTTATGGCTACCAAGTTAACTTGTTCTTACGTCGCTATTCTCATTGCCCAAAGGGACGGGTACAAGAGTACAATGAAGCCAACTGCAAAATCTAAATAATGTTGAAAAACGAATTTATTTTCCAATTGAGTTCTGTGGAAGAACAGCATTTAAAAATTTCGGTTAAATATTAAGACCGAAATATGCACTTAACTCCAACAAGATTAACTTGTAAAAAAAAAGAGTAAATTTTAAGTACGCGGCTTGTAATTTTGAGATAATGGTTAAATGTAGCAACGCACAACACATATAACTGCAACGCCTGCCTAACTACCTGCCTAATGTGATAAGTTAGAGTGCAAAATATTGTTGCTTTTTTTTTTTTTGTTATTTGCACGTTTTACAAAATTATTAGTTGATTTAAAAAATTTGCAAAACGTAGGATAGTTTCTTATGATATTTCAACAACAACAGAATACATTTAGTGTATTAGGAAATAGAACAAGGTATGATATAAAGAAATGACTAATACGTGATCAGGAAAGAATAGGAACAACTTGATACATATATTATTGTTATTATTATAATTTATTCCCATCAAAGAAATATATTCTGTAAGTAAAGTTAGATGCATGAGCGCTAGTAACTAAGATCATAGGCTCTATTTTTCAAAGAAAGATTGACTAAGTGTTTCGTGTAGGCCAGAGGCTTTTACACTTTCTTTTGATTTTATTTTACTGGAATTTCGCAATGCGCAGATATTTGCCAAAAAACAATCAGATATCTGTTCTGCATTACATACACTGTAGACTATTCGTACGCATGATTGCTTGTGATTTTTTTTTTTTGGGTCAAAAAAATTGGGTTGGGTAGAAACTAAACCTGGTCAAAATGTGGACACTAAAATTTAAAAATGACTATAATTCGACCAACACAATCGCATTACATATATAATAGTGGAAAAACCGAAACAACAACAAATAAAAACTCCAACCACGAAAAGCTCTCACGCATACATGTATGTTGCACTTTAGAGTGTTGTTCGAGAACCATGTGAGTAAACGCCATTAGTTCCATTCAGGAATTTTTAAATTTTTTGATTTCCTTGCGCTTTCAGTTAAAAAAAAATCTCAATATAAAATTTGCTCATAAGCTTCTCAGTTACTACCCGGCCGATTTCGATCAATAGTTCTTCTAGATTAGTGTTCAGTTTTTAACTAATAAATCTGTGGTACTTTTATGATACCTTAATATATATAAAAAAAAAAAAGAAATAATAAAAATATTGCACACACATACAAAGATTTATTTCTTATCAATCTGAACGATATTCATACATAAGAAGCATTTCTTGTCACACTAATAATCGATTAAATAGATCAAAACTATATATAATAAATTTATCGAAAACGCTTCAGTTCATCTATCACTGCCAATAGCATTGACATATCGATTTAATTAATAATACAACGAATATGGAATTCTCCTTATCTTCGCTTCCATGTTATTTTATAATATTTACAAGACAAATACTTGTGTTCCTTAGAACTGAATAAATTATTGCAAACAAGTTGTCATTCAATTTAATTAATAGAAATTGCGTTTATCGAATCACTTGAACAAATTGATGAATTCATTAAATAGTTAGGTTTGGAGGACCGTACATACAGACATAACAACAATTTATTAATAGTTTGATTAAATCAACGAAACGTCTTTAGCCAATAATGACATATATCTTAAATGTATAGATAGCTACGGAAATGAAATCAATGCCTACAGTGAAATGTCTGCACCCGTGCACACATAAATACACAGTTAGATGCATAATTTTTAAAATTAGCGCTTAGTAAAACTTCACAATAACACCTGTGCGTCGTTGATGTGCAGTTGTCACCACCATTTTGCATATGTGTACACATATATGCGTAGACTTATAATATATAGGAATATATATACATGACTATGTACGTGCCCCTCCAATTATCACTTGCCAAGTCATGGAAACTTGTAAACTGAACGGAATTATAGGCATAGTACGTATATATTGTCAACATCTGTACAATGCACCTGCATTCAGATATCCACCACATAGCGATATAAATGCAGAAATACGAATGTGTGTGCATGTAATTATGCACTATTAACGTTGGAATGTGAGTATGAGATTATTTCTTGGCTCATTTGAGTACAGTCGTACTGTCGGTTTGAGATTTGTCTCTGTCTGCTATAAAACTGCTCTACAATTACACTGTACTTAGGTATCAGATTACTTGAATTGCAAGTTTAGTTATTTGCATCTGGACCGTTCATATCATATGCATACATACGACCGATGTTGGACGATGTTAGAACGGCGATAAAACTAAATACTCTTAAAGATACGAATGAAAAACAAAGGAATGTTTAAGCGTTGTTTAATAGTCGCGAACTATGCACAAAATATTCTGTCCCTGCATACTTAAGCATATTTTCTTTTATCCATTTTATCTCGTATTCTATTCATTGTGCCATTCCGTCTAATTGTAGCCAATCACTCAATGAACGCGAGGAAAGCGGATGGACTCACATCAAACACTTTAAAAAAAATTTAACATTTGAGATTAACATTTTCATCTATCATCCTCATCCACATTCATGTGACAAAAAACCATTAATGGTGTCAGTAGTAGAGAGTTTGTGCAGCTGTGAACGCCAATAACATATCAATCAAGTTCTCTTAATTCGACTTAAATGCTTAGGTGTGTCTTCTTATCCACCATCACACTTTATCTGTCTATGTTGTCTACGTTCTTGTCAAGTATAAAGCTTCCCTCGTCCATTGCTAGGATTCTTAGGATCACAAAAATTGAGTGCAAACTATTTTCAAATCAGTGTAAGTGTGTCTATCCGCTTTTCTGACACTGCGTAATCAAGAAAGTGAAATGAAGTGTATTTAGGCGTAGCAACCTAAGGTCGTTTTTCTACTACAATGGTTTCAGTTATGTTCTTTGATAAAATTCAACTTTATTTAAAATACTTGTTACAAAATTTAACAATCGAAATACTCCTTATGGTTCGAAATATCACCTATGCTGCTTTGCCTTGCGTGAGTGCGTCGATGTGAACAAGTGCTGATCAGAAGGGGGCAGATCTAAACAATAATCCGCAATCGAACGAAGCACCCATCCCAAGTTAAAGGTCACTCCTTGTGTTGCTTTCTCTAAAGACGGACAGACGCACGCAAACGCTAAACTTAATATATCGCCCACGCAAACTAAGGAATAATATATATAAATAAAAAAAACCGAGAAAATTATTAATTTGTTTTATTTGCCGCCAACGGATGTATTTATTCGAGGCTCTTTATAATTTCAATATTCCAACAGTTTAAACACCTTAAAGTATTCTGGACACATTTTGTTTTCTATCCCGTTTAGAATCTTAATGATCTAAAGCGATGTCATTAACAATCTTAAGTCGATCATTTTAAATTCAATCATTTATGTATAAAAGTAAGAAAGTGTGGTTTGCAGGCAGGTTTACTAACGGGATCATTGAGTTATATCTGAGGTATCCCTTCAGTTTTGGGCGAATGAATTTGTAAAACTGTACTTCTTTGTGGAATTTAAAAACAATTCGAAATCTATATTTAATATGCAGTAGCTATGCATCCAGCCTCCAAACAGCTTCTGTGTTGCTTTTTTACAATCAAGTCAACCGTGATCTCGCTCATAAGTCTAGAAATGATATGAAATGAAACGATTGGGCTGGCGTAGGAAGTCTGTACCATATGATGGAGGCATAAGCAAAACCTATTGAAATTCACATCACATCAATTGTTTGTGAAAAGTTTACCTGTGTTTGCTTTTTAATATGCTATCTGTTTCTGTGCAGATGTTGCTAAAGCTGCCTGTTTCGATTGTATTGATTGTTCTGATGTCGACGTGATTCATTTAGTTCGGTGACCAGAGCGCGCGTTACCCAATCGTGGTAACGGAAATAAAAATGTTGGAAAAACAAACAATTTACTTTTCGGTTATATGATCTTTTGTGTTGTCCTTCTCTTCCCTTCCCTTGTGGAATATTAAAAATCAGGACTAATTTTTTTTGTTTTTTTTGGTTTGTTCTTTAATAAAAAACTACTGTCTGACTTTGTCCTCCTTTGTCTTTTATTCTTAAATTTCATTGTATACCGCCGTGTATTTTTTTATGCTTTAATCCACTCTGCAATATTAATGGAATTTGATTTTGTTTTCTACCTGTATTTCGATTTCATTAAACCCGTCGTTCTCATGGGCATACAATATCTGTCTATTGGTTTGCAATCAACGAGAGTATATTTCAGAAATTCCCTGAAATTGCAAAATATTGCTTATGTGTGCGGCAGCTTAAATCGATTCAGTTTGTCCGTCTATTTGTGTTTACGTCCACCTACTTATTTAGAGTTGCATTCATTCCAAGTCAAGGCTTTGTTGTGCGTTACTTTCTTTCTGCGAAACGCTAAATTTGTGTTTTTTATTTTTTGTTAGTAAGTCGTCAAGTCTTTCGTTTTTATGGGATTTTTTGTTTGTTTGTCTATGGGTCCAAGTGAATCGAATTCGTAAATGCCTTAATCTAAAATAGTCTTCAGAGATATTTAATATCGATCCGAAATGTCTCTTAAAAATACGAGGAAATTTTGCACAACTTTACAGTACTCGTCTAAACACTTTTGCTAAGTATAACCGACAACTTCCAAGGAGACTAAAAAAGTTTATCTGGCATAATTATAATGTTTATAGGTGTGTATCTTGGAAGAATAGTCATTTTTTAGATTGTCCATCTCACAAGGAAAAATACATACTTAAGACTTTAAATATGTTTTTCCTCATCCGCGTGACCATCTGTCCGACAGTCGTCATGTTTCATTCGAATCTAACGATCACGGTTGGAATATGAAATTGATCTTTTGCGGTGAATACCATGGCGTTCTCTAAAAAATTTAAGCTTTGGAGTAAGAGAACAAAACTTATAACCAGTTATCCAAGCGTTCTAAAGGCTTACTGTAAAATGGAATCTCATTGGGCCGCGTTCAAAAATGAAATTTTTCATTCACCTTAGGATGGATGGTGAGTGCCTAAGATTCGTTCCACGGCCAGTATGACTCTCTTGTTTGGTTTTAGTCCACAAATTCATATAAATGTGTGATGTTGCGTATGCAGGTGAAAGTTTAATTAAATTTATTACTTTGCCTGTGGTTTTATCTGTTGGATTTGGTTTGGTTTTGATAGCCTTGTTTTTATTGCGGTATATGTGCATGGGTATGTATTCATCGGACGACTGTGTTTGAACAGTGGATTCGTTTAATATCTTAAGTATATAATTAATGTCATTATAGGTTTTTTCTTCTTCTTCTTTTTTTCGCCTCATATTCTTTGACTTTTATTCACCAAAACCAATTTTCTTCTCGCATTTCATTTGTTGGGAAATTCTCTTGTTCTCTGTAACATACATAAGTATAGTTGTTAATTTTTTTCTTTCCTTTAACGCTCAAAGGAGCGCTTTTGTCTTGTTAATGTTGCTCTGAAACAGATAATCAGACCATAAAATATGTTCAAGTGGCATTTTTACTGCGCTTAGCCTCTCACGACTCAAAGGGCTGGCTGATTTTCATTGGCACTTAATGTTCAAGTTTAGTTTTAAAAAAAAAAAAAAAACAAAATGAATTCTTCCTTCCTTCCTTCCTCTAGTAAAGTTTGCAATATTCTCTTAAACACTTGCTTGCGCTTATAATAACGAACATACAAACGCATACACACTTCTACAATTAATGAAATTCTTTTATTCGAGTGGTTAACGTATGTGCATCTACTTCG
Source organism: Glossina morsitans morsitans (assembly GCA_001077435.1). Classification (NCBI taxonomy): domain Eukaryota; kingdom Metazoa; phylum Arthropoda; class Insecta; order Diptera; family Glossinidae; genus Glossina; species Glossina morsitans. The sequence continues at coordinate 67,490 of CCAG010012568.1, forward strand.
TGGCTTATCTCAATACACTATTGCCTTGGTTAAGTTGCATAACGGTTGATAGGATGAGAATTGTTGCTGACATTTCTGCCTCTCGGCAAATAAATGATGTTAAAAAGTACACGTATATATATATATATATGTATATGTTACAAAATTAATGTCTCCCTATCAGTTTAATTGCAATAAAAATTTGGTTACAAATTACCGCTACTAACCAATAATCCGTCTGTCAATCTATTTGGCAGATGTTTAGGAAAATTATTGTATTATGTATATATAGAAAGTCGGGAGTCGCCACTTCTGATACAAAATACGTTAAGTTTTTGCATCTGTCTACAACACCCAAAAGGACTTGCGATGACTCCTCTTTTAGTACACCGATCGATTCAGAATCACTTTGTTGCGCCTGCCGGTGCGATTGATGTCTGCCCACGTATATTTTTATTCAACCAACAGATTGAGATATTGAGATGAAATTTGTTACGGCGACGCATTTTCGCCTACGGACGGACGATATTGAAAAAGTTTCGGATCAGGCTACCCGCTTAACGCCTTATTTGGAAAAGTCATTATATGATTAACTAAAGCGTAGCGAAGTTGTGTAGGGCCAATTATAATATTATTATTTGTTTTACGGAGAACCAGCGCTTTTTCTTTTCTTAACATAATGAAAGTTATATAATTTGGTAATTTCATGAAAATACTTGATAACGGGACATGACAGTTTTCTAATATAATTGATTTACAAAATTTGCCGAAAATAATAAAAGTAAATAAAAATTTTTGATGCTTTACCTGTCGGCCGTATAAACCAAACAGCGTCAAATACATGGATAAAAATTTCCGGCGCTTTACCTGTGATTGTCCTGAACTCAGGGCATATTAAAACATTCGACGGTCAACAAATAACTTTAATAACGAATAAAAGTGAAAAACGGGCAAGTGAGATAAGATCTCGAATCAGGATACGGAAGGCAGTTGTACTATAACATCGAAAGAGAGAAGTCAAGCAAAAATATTTGCAGATGCGAGAATTAAGCGCTCAAGAATTATAAATCTTTAGTTTCCTGTAGCACAGTAATTTCGCGTAAAATAATTCTTTTAAATTTGCAAACATATCTGCAAACGTAGGATTTTGCCCTAGCAAAGCTCTAATTACGAAATATTAGCAAACGTAATAAAGGAATTCTAGATAGCAATATCCCGGCAATGGGAGCTGTGCTGAAACATTTCAAGAGCGACCATAGCGCTGATATGGATAGTGACACGGATTCTGATCCTGATACTAACGTTAATGTTGATGTTGCCAATTATGTGGATTCGAGTATTGACGTTAATGCCAATGTGGGTAATAGTATTGGACTTGATATAAATACGGATTCGAGTAGTGATGCGGATGCGAGTATCGACATTGTGCTTCCTGTGGATACGAGCAGTGACACTGATAGTAGTACGGATACGAGTATGGACACTGATGATAGTAGTACGGATACGAGTATGGACACTGATGATAGTAGTACGGATACGAGTATGGACACTGATGATAGCGTGGATACGAGTTTTAGCACGGATAGTGGGTTTACGAGTATTGACAGTGATCTTAATACGGATACGAGTACTGATACTGATAGCAATGCGAACACTAGTATCGACAGTGATAAAAATGAAGTGAAATCCAAAATAAACCTTAATAACGGCTACAGACTCTAAAAGAATCGCCATGTAAGCTTCGTTGTAAGATTCTACTTTAAGCACAAAAGTCAATTGGCAACAGCTGAAATGGTTAACCACTTTTATAAATATGAGGGGATAAATTTGCGCAGGCATTTGGTTGAAGGAGAGAAATGGCGATGTGTTGGATGTGTTCAACAAAATTAAGTGCCCTTTGGCTGCCACAATAGTTGGCATTCATTTTTCTTTTGCAAATCGTTTCTTTGCATTTATGTATTAGCGATATAAGTGCAATAGTAAGTGTAAGTAGATAAGTAATTTTTTCGATTGTGTACCAACAACAACAACAACAACAACAAAAAAAGCAGTGAAAGATTTATCATTCCATATATATAGCAAAAAATAAATGAAATTTATTTAAATTAATACAGCCAGTGTGTATGTGTGAATTCATCCTTAGTTACTTAGGATATCTGCTAAGCTTGTCAATAGTCAGAACTTTGGCAAAATACAGGAAAATTTTCCTGCTAATGACTTTAGAGAATAATAAGATCTGTACAATGTTCAGTGTAAAGAAGCCAAAGATAAATTCATGTAAATTGCTGGCACTTGTTATAATGAAATTAAGTCATCCTCTTATGCGAAGCAATGTACGATAATTTTAAGTAAACGTTCTCTTTATTGTATACTCGCTGCAATGTTTCTTTATATTCGCAAACAAAAACAAAAACTTACTTTCACTAACTACAATAATGTTGTTGATAATGAAAAAAGATGTTTTCCGTTTTGGGAACAAAAAGTCTCTAAAAAAAAATCAACAAATTTTCTGAGATTATCGAAGGGAGAATGTCGGTGCCTAAGATTGAATATTTTAGTTATGCGTAATGAATAGTTTTAGGAAACATTTACAAGCAACAACGGCATGAATATGAATCTCGGAATAAGATGCAATATGAGCTCATTCGATGAATTTGAATGACGATGAATGACGTGTTTTTTTGACCCAGAGAGAAACGCTATTAAAAATGGTTTGGATTGGTTCACTTTTTCGACCACGTCCCATACAACGCTCTATTTTGTTATATGGGAAAAATTTCAATTTTTACAATTGGTCGTCCCGTTCACCATAAATAATTCAGCATTCACACACTTATTTTGCCGTATTCTACTCTCCAAGTTCTCTTATTTGATACTCACAGCAGGTTTCTTCAAAACAAACAATAAAAGTAATAAATTTAGAAGAAGAAGAAATATGATCACTCGATTATTATCGTCGCCGTACGCTGAATAAATCAATAATATTAGATGGAAAACTGTTATTTGATGTAAGGAAAGGTCCAAACCATCCAAATCAACCGTTATGTACTGTACTGGAATTTCCATTTCTTTAATATTACATTAGAAGTCGTTACCTATAGAAGTCGCTGATCAGAATTTTTACAAACGCCTAATGTGTACTTGAGAACGTTTCTGACGCTTCTTTTTGGGTGTTGCAAACATTATGACAAACCCACCACCATCGTCGACGACGGGTATAATAAAAAATATTAAGAAAAGAAAAAATGGAGAAAAATCTTAATCTAAGACGAATAAAGGCAAGTTACTCGAACAAATGCATTTGCAGTCTACTTCGAAAATAAAGAATAACCGAATTTTAGGTGGCATTGTTTGTTTACACTGTGACAAATTAATTTTCCGTACCTGTCCAAAGCATAGCAACCTTCTGTTGGAATATACACATCAATGAACAACCAACCACTGCCATATACACTAAAGGGGAAGCGCGCATATATTTGGGCTTTAGAACTAAACTTTGTGTTTGTACACAAGAAAGTAAGTGAATTAAAAAATAAAACCATAGCCTATATATATAATACAATTGCTTACGGCTAATACGATGTATACATATATATCCGAACTAAAGAAACCGTTCTTGTGTTGAAAGCATAACAGCAATTGGCAAACGAGTATAAAAAATAAAATTGCAAATTGTTATTATGTAGTGGTGTAGAAAGGTCGAAAGATTAAAGAATTGCAAGAAAATCAATTTTATATGATATATAAAAGTATGTACTCTAATAGGAAAGACAATTTTTGAATGAAACATAAGCACATTCGAAGATGTCAAAGCGCCAAAGATCTGTAGATAAAAAAACAAACTCGCTCTAATAGGGGCGAATAAAGGTTCTCGTTACACTCATTTTTTCTTTTGCTTAGTGGGACTGGATAGTAATCCCAAGTAGCTTGAGAAGTATGAGAATAGAATAAGTTTCGTTTCTTAAGCTATAAAAAAAAAAAAAAAAAAAAAAAAAAGCGAATATTCCTTAAAATTTATTTCAAACTAGTAATCCATGAGTTAGTTATAATATTCTTACAATTGTACGAAATCTCCTTTGCCTTAATGTGCAAAATGGAAAAAATTATATTTAAATTTAATTTCATCGATACTATCGCATTTCCTTTTTTTTTAAATAGATGCATTGAGTTGCTACATGGCATGTGTGTGCGTGAGTGTGCTTTGAAGAAAAAAAGAAGAGTTGCAGAAAAACCGAACATAAAAAAAAGAATTTAAGGAAGAGAGAGACAGCGAAAGAGAAAAGCAAAAAAAAAAAAAATGGTGTAAACTCGTTGCGTGTCCGTCCATGACACAACAGGTGTCCTATCAAGATTCTGAATTTCTTATAACGGC
>CCAG010012570.1:0-20074 GCA_001077435.1 Glossina morsitans morsitans
AAGCAGTTATCCATATGCCTGGGCTTAGTTTAATTTTTTCGCGGAAAGAATAGGCAAGCGTTCGATTTGCAAACAGACTTTCTTCAAGAATCAAGATTATACTCATGTTCAAAATTCGTTACACGACATTGTGTGAATAATAATTGGACTAAGGTGATCGAGAATCGACCGCTTGGTTTTGTAATTTCACGTCGAATGGTGTCGGCAAGCAGTTTTTAAACGGTTTAATGTGTTTGTAATTTAAAATATATGCTCTAATAGCACGCGGATCTCCCATTAGTGTACTCGCCGATTTTCGCTTATCAGTTTCTCTGAAATGATAGCCAATCTTTGACGATTCTTTCTTCTCTTCTTTCAGTTTATTCACCAGTTAGCTACAGTCATAATTTAATCCAATAATATTGCGGATAGTCTAGCAATATAGCGGGTGAGATTTGAAATTCAACTTATGCTTGAATTTTTCGACAATATTGGTTTGTAAGTTATTGCTCCAAAGCAACTTTTCTTCGTTCGTCAGTCTTTTTTCATTAATTAATTTCATTAATCGAATAAAGGGTCTTGATTTGTAGCGTTGGCGAGACCGCAGTTGATTCATTTATTCGACTTTCAAATAGAATTGTAATTCGATATTTCGATATTTGCAATATCTGCCATATCTGCACATTAAACGATGTTCAACTTTAGCAAAGATTCCAGCCATGGAGGTCCTACATATCTCTTAATACACCCAACTAGGCCACAAGACAAGGCTTGTTTTTCATTAGTTATATACCTTTTTCAAGATTTGCTCTTTTTCATTTTTCTACATTCCTTTCTACTTATGAAAATAGCAGGAAACTAAAAGATTAAAGGAGAAGAGAAGATAATTGAAATTAGAAGATGTAAGACTACGAAGAGAAGTTCTCGTCCCTACACAAAAATAATTTAAAGAAAAAAACAAAAAGAAAAGATTACGAATTTCAGGGCGTGTTGCTTTTAGAAAATAAAAAAAAAAAAAATTCTACTCACTCCATTAAATATCGCCTGAATCAAGTTTTCAGTTTACTTGGGGCACATCATAGAAATAAAAATCTTCGAAGCGCACGTTATTTATAGAATTTTTATTAAATTAGTTTTACAAACACTGCGTAATGGAAACGTGCTTGTTGCTTTAATTATTTGTTTATTAATGTTCTTTTTTTTTTTTATTCTGTTAAATGCATATATTTAAAAATTAATTTAATTATTTTCCAACTTGTGTGCCCTTGTAAGCCATAAATTATTCTAAGAGATGTTCACGTGTAAGTGTGTTTGAATTGAATTTCAGCACTAATTTTCTTCAAAATCTGTTTTTATAGATGTATAAAAATATAAAGGGGGGATGCATATGATCTTAGGTCCATCATTCTTACGGGAAATAACAAAATTTATTAGTTCGAGATAATTACGATTACGATAAGAAATTTAAAAAAAAATTCAATTTTAAATTATATAAATGAATTGCATTCAAGTGCGCGCTTATTGCTTGCATAGTAAATTAAAATTAGTTGATAAATATTAATGAAAAAAGTATTTCCAACTTTGCCATAATTAAATTTCTTCTTTTTTTTAATCTAAGAAATTTTTCAATACTTGCAACTGCTCGTAAGATCAGTACCGGTGTAGCTCAAAGCAAGGAGGAATTATGTAAAGTATTAAAAGAGTTTATTTTACTAGTTAACAACATGTAAGAATGCTACAGTCGGCCAAAGCCGACCATTCAATATCATATACCGCTTCGCTTCTTAATATCGAAACGAAAATTGTACGTTATTTTTATGTAAATGTACTATAAAAACATGCATATTCGAGGATACTCCAAATGTCAACTGACGTGGTCCAATTTACATGTCAGAGATTTTACTGTTGCTTCCGTTGTAACAAACCACGAATTAAGCTTTGCCGCTCTAGACGGGCCTGCTTGCTTTCATGAGACCCTTTATATGTGGTGTTGTCTAAAGAACAGATCTATGTGATGCTGTTGGTTGATTTCCTAATAATCATAAAATAATAAAAATTAGGCTTTTTTAGCATATACAGCCTTTCTTCTTTTATTATGGGCCGGGCCCTAAAAAATAGACCGACGTGACGCAAATTTAGTAAGGTTAATATTTATGACAAATTATTATTATCAGGCAGTATTAGTAATTGAGTCCTTTTATCATTCGGAAGATTCAGTTTCTGTGGGAACGATTTAATGCCGGGGCCATACAAAAAATTGCTCTACCCAATCCAAAGTTTTCACGCTATTTTAGAATGCCGAAATACGCGATTTTTGACGGGAACTCTAAAATTACACTATTTTTATGCGGCATGCTCGGAAAAGTAATCCCATCCGAATCGTTTTCAATAGCTTTCATCTTTAGGCCAAGACACGTGTATCAGTCTAATAAATTTGCTTTAAATTTCTCGAAAATTTCCACCTGTAGGTTGAATACAGAAATACGTGGATATACATAAGACTCTCAGACAGACAAGCTTAGATCGAATCAGAAAATGATTCTGCATCGGCCGGTATAATAAATGGTGTGCCTGTAGGCCGAATTTCTCTATAAACTAAGAATGATCAGTAAATCTATAGTGAAAAGAGCTTTAGCTGTGGAAATCGAAGATTTCAATACGAAACCTCAAATTGATGATGGTTAATACAAATCGTCCAGCCTTTGCTTTAGCTAACCTTTTTTCATTCATTGTCAGAACATATATTTTTCGTAAAAATTTGAGGGCGCATGTCCCGATCTTGATTCGTATTAAAAAAATATTCATTACAGATGGCTTAATTAGTGTCACAATAAGAAGGGACCTGCATTTGGTGAAGTAAGCAAGAAGAATTTGTACGTGAAATTCAATTCTATCGACAAAAATGAATCCTTTGGCAGGCAGCTCGGCCAACTTTTCGTGGTTTGTATCTATATATATTTTTTATGAATAAGCGCTGATCGAAAACGTATGCGTTTAGTGGGTCCTCCCCGCTATAAGACTTTAGTCCTGCAATTGTAAAAATGTAGCGTAGTTCAAATTTGTAAAAATTCTAACTTTTTTTTTGAAATATCAAATGAGCGTCTAAAGATTTTAGCCACATAATTATACGCGAGCCTTCCCCTCCCACCAAAAATAAAAAAAGAATGCAATGTTCAATAGCGTTTCACTTCAATTTAAATGATGAGGAAATGCGAGGCGGATACGTTATTGCTTTAGCACCGACTTTCTTTTAGTAATATCTTTTAGCAAAACGGAATTAATTGCAAACGTAATATATATGTCATTATTAGCTTCAAATGTATAGTCGCTAATGCACGTAATCATCATCACAGTATTGCTAATTAATGCCCTTAATTCCTAGCGTCTGGCGTGTGTATGCGCGTGTTGCGTGTATGTTTTATGTTTGTATGTGCGTAAATGTGTTTACATTTTTTTCGTATATTTAACAGGCACAACCACCCTCAGGATCTTTAGTTTCATTTTGAGCACCCAATTGTATGTCTTGTATGTCCTCGGCGGGCTTATTTTCTGTAAATGAATCCATGCCAGGCAGTGCTGAAGCAACGCGACGAAATAGTTGCTTCACATTGTAACCCGACTTGGCGCTAGTTTCAATAAACATAACATTCAATTCTTTCGCTTTACGTTCACCTTCTTCAGTTGATACTAAACGTTTATCAGCCAAATCTGTTTTATTACCAACCAACATAATAATGACATCACTGCCGCGTTCCGTACGCACATCATCAATCCACCTTGAGGTTTGCAGGAACGAATTAACATTAGTTATATCATAAACAACTACGGCAACCGTTGAATCGCGTATATAAGATGGTATAAGTGAACGAAAACGTTCTTGACCGGCAGTATCCCACAATTGCAGTCGCACTGTACGATCTTCCAGATACATCGTTTTAGATAGAAAATCAATACCTATAGTCGCCTGATAGGTATTATCAAAGCTATCGTACATAAAGCGAGTAATAAGCGATGTTTTGCCAACGCTTTGCTCGCCTAAAAAAACTAATTTAAATTTACGCAAAGGATTTCCAAAATCGCCAGATGACATGATTTCTCTCAAGGCAATAATGATAAAGGCGTTTTAGGCGTATGCACAAATGATGTCTTTTAAATGTGATTTACTAGCCAGAGATATATTCACAATTATACTACTTCCACAATTTATTTTTCGATGATGTTGTGAACTTTTTTTCACTCTGAACGTTATTTGAATTTGTTTTTTTTTTTTTCGTTAATATATTGTTTTATTTTATTCGTAATGCAATGAACTCTTGTACGGCTAGTCTATGATGATTAATAATGATGATTGGAAAAAGAGAAAGAGAAAAAAGTGAAAAGAGAAAAATGCCTATGGCAACGTTACGCTACTGACTCTGTGTCTGGTAACACTTGCAGTTAAAGCTAGAAATATTTTTTTTTATCTTTAATATAAATTTTTTAAATATTTCAATTAAATAAAACTACTTCAATTGACTTAGAAAAAATTTATTTTATTATAAAAGAAGCGTAGCAAAGATTTATAACTAACCTAAGACGATTATGCGCAATGACGCGAACGATATGAAAAGAAGTTGTATATTAAGAACTAGAATCAGGTAAACCGAAATGATGGTCCAATAGCAGTGTACCCGGAAGAAAATGAGTTAAATGATCCATTTTTGGTTTGAAATTTGCAGCATCGATCAATTCACCAATATAGACATGATTGTCCTTTGGAGTCCTTTTCAATAATTTAGAAAATATGCCTTCTGTGGACCTTATGTAGTCGTTGAGCAGGCTATTTTCACATAGTTTGTAAGTAAGATAGGATTAAAAAATAATGAAAGAAAGAAAAGTTGAAAATTTAAGTGACTTACAAGTCATTTTCCTTACGGCCCCTTTGTATCCATTGCTCTAATAAGTATTTATAATAGGAATCCACCGCGATATAAGATATTATAGCGATCGAGTTAACAATATCGCCCAGCCCGTCTATTGTTAAAAAATATTTGGGCGAATTTTAAAGCAATTTTTTGGAAAATTGTGCGTCAGATTTTTCTAATATATTAAGAATATATTGAGAATATGTCAGAACATAGCTTGTTCATTAAAAATAATAATGAATATATGAATGATTAATAGAGAACATGATCGAAATTTCGTTGCTCGTGAGAAGCATCATCTACCAGAATATTAAATTCAATTTCTCACATACACCAACAGAATCGAAGCGTTGCAATTTATTGAAAGCAGCTCTGTGTTCTCTCCATTCTCCACACAAGGTGTTTTTTTTTTAAACCTTGTACAGGAAAAAATCACCTAACGGCTTTTAGCGAAAAATCAAAGCCATTTTACAAGTGCTTAAATGTATTATAAATAAAAAAAGGAAATACCAAATAAAATTTTAAGTTGCATTAAAAATTACTATTGTTTTAAATAAATTTAAGATATATAAAGAAATTGTAAGAAAGGGTATAAAAGAAAAAAAGATCACAAATTTTCCAAGGATTCGCATAAGTGTGTATGTTCTAATGTATTACAGCACAATTGTATATACATTATATAAGTGTGGTTTTCAAATATTGAGAAATTGAACCCCCATTTTTCTAGATCAATTTCTTTGGGACTATTACTAAATAATAAGAAAAACGCTTGAGCGTCTGGTATTAAAAATGTTTTTAATATTACCAATCGATGTGTAGCCATGCGTGAAATTACCATGTCTTTCAAACGTCTGGAAGATAATCTAGTCCATATCCTGATATGTGCGATTGCCAGCCAGTGGATAAAAATAGTATAAATTTTCGATAAATTCGGGACGTAGGAAATTGTGGGCATCATTAGATTTGACGTATATATCAAGATCCTCATTTGCGCCCACAGCAAAGTACCAATTTTGTGGGTTGCTACATATAAGTTTGGTAGCATGTATCAAGTAGTTCGCGAGCCAAAACTCTGTGAGAATCAGGCATTAAAGAAGCAAATATAAATTTTTTTTCCTTCAAAATTGAAGTTCATTCTAACTAAAAATATTCTACTACTCTTTCGATTTAGTCAAATAGCGCTATTTGTCTTTTGATATATGTGTATGTTTGAAACTTTCAGTCTCATAAAAGTTAAGGAATAGGGACGTGTCGTCTTTAATACATCATCGGTTGCTAACAACTGAAAAACAAAGAATTTCAACTAATTTGAATAAAGTGTTAAACCCTCAAATTAAAGTCCACATCATATGTAGCACTTAAGTATGCCAAAAATATTTACTACAAGTAACCTTTAAATTACCGTCTGAGTACAATTGGCCTAGTGCCGCTATCAAAATGAATAACGCCGTTAATTAATAGATTAGCTTACTGCTTAGAAGATATTTGAAGAAAATCAGTCAAGAAGCGTGAAACCTTACTTTGATTTAAAAGTTTCAACAAGAGTGCTAATCGATCGGATGTCTTCGATTGTTTAACATGCACAGCTATCTATCTGATGTTCTATGGTGCACGAAGTGGATATTGTACTACTCCCCTAGTTCCCAGCGTTGGGTTGGTTTCCAGGCTTCCAGATCACCCGATGCACCCATCGTGAGTTTCTTCTGCTCAAGACGTAACGTAGCGGTTGCACTCTAATTTTATTATCAGCCACTTTTGTCCTTTCTCGTGTTTGCATACAACTACAGCCAACTAGAAAACGCTCAAATGACGGTTGTCCGATGCAAAGGAAAAGCCGCAGTAGATGCTCCACTTCTAGATATTATAGTATTGTTACAAATTTCCGCTTTTCTCGATACGGTCCGTATCACTAGATCGTGGATATATTGGTCAAGAAAAATACACTTCAAAGTTCTTTTATTTACAATTATATCCCTTAAATGTAGAACTATTCACAATTTATTTTTGGCAATACTTTCCATTGCTCAACTCAAATATTCTTCTTCTACTCAAATATTCTTGTCCGACTAACTCTGCCTTCCGCAAATAGTCTATTTATATACATATTTACAAGCATGTTACAATCACCTAACTTCACCGCTTCATATCTAATCCGTTAGCCAGCTTCTCCGCTATTCGTTTCCCTCGTCCGGCAGCTGTATGACGCGCCGCGAATGTGCACCTAGAATTTTTCCTGTCTGTTTTCCGCTAATCTTCTCAAAATAAGCCATCTTAGGGGAAGTCATCGAAAAGGTGGTCCGATGCGAACCATTCCAATTGCGACCGTGTGGCAAAACACATCAATATACAACAATATTGACAATATCTCAACAATTGTCAACTACACCTAATTCTCTTTTTACTACGATAGATAAGTTCCCAAAAATAACGTGTAAAAGAATTCGTGTAAACAGAGAATTGGTGTAATAATATTAAAAGTTTTAGTTAGAGTTCACTTAATTTATTTCGTGCTTACACATTTTAACTCATTAAATATTTTATAACTTCTACTTTGGAAAAAGGGAATTATATCTGAAATTCATAAGTACAAAATCGTGTTAAAACAAAATAATTCGTGTAAAAAAAGAAAATTTTTTTCTTTTGAAATCAAATTCGTGTAAAAAAATCGTGTAAAAAGAAAATTGGGTGTATAGGCTGCACACAAAAATGAACACTGCTCAGACGAAAAGAGGCACAGCTAAGCTTAGTTTAAAAAACGATGGGTCTACGCCAAGTTCTTCTGGTGGTTTTATACATCCAGATAAACTGAGTACACCCTCTACAAGTGATGTAGGTGATGTAGGGTATAAATAGTTATTCGAACAGATTGACAGAATACTACTTTATAAAAAAATGTAAATATTTTTTCAACGCTTTTAACGCAGTAGCTTTGCTTCGGAAATTTAGACATATAAAATTTCCTTGAATAATGTAGATTAGCTTCTGTATTGCACATTCTGCGAAAGTTTCCCATCGGATGTGCTCGCAATTCTTAAATATTGAAGAATATCAACTTATTTTTACGATTGAGAACAATCTACGTGAGTGCTTAGCTAAAGGCTTCTGAAGGGATCGCATTAAAAAAATTAAAAGATGAGTGAAATTGTGCACATACAGGCGGATGAATTTTTTGGGGTTTCATCTGATAAGCACTGCGTAGGTGCCACTGGTACCTGCTACAATGAGAGTGATTTGCAAATGGAACAAGTTAATTTTTGTTGCAATGAAATGGAAAGTGTTAAGTACGTACCGTGCGCTATCCTGGTAGATTCGGACCCTGGCATAGTGGCTTCTGAACATATGTTTAAACCCGATAACTTTGTGCTCGGACATTCAGTTGCGTGCAATAACTGGAGGAAGTGTCATGGCAAGGAAGTCGGCAAATTAGTTGATTCAGTTCTGGATATAATACGGGAAGAATATAAGGATTGCGACTACTTACAAGTAAACTGCAAAAGATTCTTTTCGTCTTTAAGCATTCTACTTGGATGATTTTGCAATGAATGTCAAATCTTGTTATTTTTTTAGGACCTGCAACTGGTATATTTCTTGGATGCTAATATATTCGGATCGGTAGATGATTTGCGTATGGGAACTTTACTGTTAGCGAAGATTAGCGGAGAATCTCCCTCATCCAAAGGATTTGGTAACGTCGCCGAATCCCGTAATGCCACATTACGTGTCTATCGACACACGGGGAATACGGACGACGCCTTTTGTATTGATAATGAGGCTTTATATGATGTTTGCTTTAGAGCCTTAAAAGTGGCGATTCCGCCCTATCGTCATCTGAATCATTTAGTATCTGCTACTGTGTCCGCTGTAACTAAGTATTTACGTTTTCCCGGTCAGCTGAATATGGACTTACCGAAATTAGCTGTCAATATTATAACGTTACCTAGATTTCATGCTTTCATGCCTCGGTTTATGCTCCTAAATTCGCGAGGCATGCAAAAATATGGCACCGTGGTTGAGCCGGAAGTAACTGAAAAAATATTTGATGCTAAAAATGTGATGGTCGACTACTATTCACGTCATTGTCTTTTTTTGACAATAGCTGCCATCTTTCGTGCTCGCAAATGTAAGAAAGGAGTCGACGAACGAGTACCAAGCATACAAGAGCAATATAGGAGTTTCTGCATAGAATGGATTCCACGTAATAGCGAAACGACGATATGGGATGTACCGCCAGATGGTCTAAAAATGTCTGTCAGTATCATAGGCAATTCTAACACTATTCAAGAACTCTTCAAAGGTATGCCCGAACAATTTACGGTTATGTTTGCTCATAAGTTGCATTCTTGGTACACAGGTGAAAGAATGGATAAAATTGAGTTCACTGAAACAATTTGAAGAGGATGGTAAATCGGAGGAGTATGAGGACGATGGGGCCGATGACTTAATTTCCATAGCACACTTGTCTTTTACATTTTAAACGTCCGTATTATTTAATCTTGCTTAATGCACAATTCCTTTATGTAGAGTGCACACATATGTCAATATATTGTTATACACTAGTCACATTTTCACGCGAATTCACACTGTGTTTGAACATTTCATTTATATTTAACGAGTTTAATATATGTAATGAAGTTTAATAAAAGCAATATTTAAAGAAAAAAAATAGAAAAAGCACTTGCCTGACCCTAGACCTAAGTATAAAAGGATATGAAAAAGTTAGGAAATATGCAGTACTGTAAGACCGAGGGAAATACTGAGCACGTATATGCTCTAGATTGATTGTAAGAAAGGGCTTTGAAAAGATTTTCGTGAAAACATACATTTCTTCAATCAGTTTAGATTCGCCCTTCGATCTAGTTGATCATTTTCAATTTTCATGGTTTCAATGCTTGCAGCATTTCGTCGCTTCGTTATCTATTACAACGGAAAGATACGACTTCCAATTGGCTGTTTTAAATGAAGAGTAGCATTAAATTTAAGTATTTAAGTATTAATATCATTCATGTATTGTCGTTCAATTCATTAGAGATGTCCACGATGAATTTCCAAAGTTTAAAGTGTTGTAAATGATTATATATCCTGGCTGCAGACGTTTCTGGTTTAAGTGGTAACGTGGTGTATAATCACTTTTTGCATCGATCTAAGGTTGTCCGTCCGTCTATCCCTCTTGTTTCCGGCAGGTCGTAACTCAAATGCAAAGTAAAAAACAAACAAAATTATGATTGTACACGGCTTGGCATAGAATTTGCATCCGACTGTCGTAAATATGGTAAAAGGACTGTACAGAAGTTAAAATATTGCTGCCTTGTCAATTGTGCTAGATACCAAGAACCTCAGGCTTAAATGGGAACTACCAAACAAAAAACCGCCCCAAAACTTTCTAACTGTTTGTTAACTTTGGTCTTACATTTCTAATTAATACACTTATGCCACAAGGAAATGCCGTATATATGTTAGAGATACCAAAAATATGGGTATATATTAAAAAAATTCGGCATAAGCCGAGTGTGAAAAATACTATAATATACAAATATAGCTATTCATAAAGAAACTTACTCTCTAATGTTTTAAACTTTATTCGTATCACAGAGGCCTTGGCTTCAAAAGTCTGAAATTTCTTTAGTAATCAAGATTAGTGTTCACATGAATCGTGCTTCGTAAGGGTTATTAGTAGAGCAGCTCCTAAAAATTGAAGGGAATTAGCTTTTTTTAAAAGAGGAATAAAAAGGATAAAGGGCAGGCGTCGTGATTGCTGAAAATATATTTTTACATTTTACTAAAGACCTCCAATTCGAAGAATTTTCCCTACAAAAGAATAAAAGAATATTAAGAAATGCGTGAAATTGTGCATATACAAGCTGGCCAATGCGGAAATCAAATTGGTGGAAAATTTTGGGAGGTTATATCTGATGAGCATTGCATAGATGCCACTGGCACCTATTACGGTGACAGCGATTTACAATTGGAACGTATTAATGTTTATTATAACGAGGCGACAGGCGCGAAATATGTACCGCGAGCTATATTGGTAGATTTGGAACCAGGGACAATGGATTCGGTTCGGTCGGGTGCTTTTGGACAAATTTTCAGACCCGATAACTTTGTGTTCGGGCAATCGGGAGCCGGTAACAACTGGGCAAAAGGTCATTACACAGAAGGTGCAGAGTTAGTAGACTCAGTTCTAGATGTGATTCGCAAAGAAGCAGAAGGATGCGATTGTTTACAGGTAAACCCGTATAATCCTGGATTTTCTCTTTTGACATTTCAAAATATATGTCAAATATTTTTCAGGGTTTTCAATTGACACATTCATTAGGTGGTGGTACAGGTTCCGGTATGGGAACCTTACTATTAACAAAAATTCGTGAAGAATACCCAGATCGTATTATGTGCACATTTTCGGTGGTCCCGTCACCGAAGGTGTCTGACACAGTTGTCGAACCCTACAATGCAACGCTGAGTGTTTACCAACTCATGGAAAATACTGATGAGACGTACTGTATGGATAATGAAGCTTTATATGATATTTGTTTTAGAACCCTAAAGTTGACTACCCCAACCTATGGTGATTTAAACCATTTAATTTCGGCCACTATGTCCGGAGTAACCACCTGTCTGCGTTTTCCGGGTCAACTGAATGCAGATTTACGTAAATTAGCCGTAAATATGGTTCCGTTCCCCCGACTCCATTTCTTCATGCCCGGTTTCGCTCCTCTCACATCACGAGGTTCGCAGCAGTATCGCGCTCTAACTGTACCAGAACTTACGCAACAAATGTTTGATGCCAAAAATATGATGGCAGCTTGTGATCCACGCCATGGCCGCTATCTGACCGTGGCGGCCATATTTCGCGGACGTATGTCGATGAAGGAGGTCGATGAACAAATGCTCAATATACAGCAGAAAAATAGCAGTTTCTTTGTAGAGTGGATACCCAGCAACTGCAAGACAGCCGTATGCGATATACCACCACGTGGTCTCAAAATGTCTGCCACTTTCATAGGCAACACCACTGCCATTCAAGAACTGTTCAAACGTATATCTGAACAGTTTACGGCCATGTTTAGGCGCAAAGCTTTCTTGCATTGGTATACAGGCGAAGGAATGGATGAAATGGAATTCACCGAAGCCGAAAGCAGTATGAACGATTTGGTATCAGAATATCAGCAATATCAGGAGGCCACCGCGGAGGAGGAGGGCGAGTTCGATGAAGACGAGGAGGGTGGAGCTGATGAATAATATTTATATCCCGCTTCGCAATTACATTTCAAACACTCTTATCGATTATTAATTTTGCTTAGTGCAGAAGCTTCCACATTTTTAAAACTAATCACTGGATAAAGTGTAGGCACAGTCTTTATATCTGATATAGTATAGGAGAAGTGTACATATTGTCCACACTTGCGCACGGTATTTTTGCATCACATTTATTTTTGATAACGTAATATATGTAATCAAATTTAATAAAAACGCTATTTTAAAAAAAATACATACTGAAGGTACATATCTCTATCGAAGAAATAATGATATGAAAAGGAGTTGGCAAAGAATATGAGGGGCAAACATCGATTAGAGGACGCTAATTTGGCCGCGTGAGTTTGAACTTTGAGGATTTGATTATTTAGCAATGCATTTCTGAGTACTGCAGTTGCTGCAACAACATCGAATATGAATTTCTAATGAATTATGATGGAAGCGTTTTTTGTGTTTATGTTGCGCGTGAGGAAATCTTCATTTATCGGAGGATCAGAATGAATCCGAATGAACCAGAATGGCCAGCAATTGTTAAACATTTAGCGGTCCCTGCATGCCTTGTGCCGGGCGGAATAATTCTCAACTGCACAATGTCCCGCAAGGTATGTTATATTTCAAGGAAGTTTCCATGTTGTTAAATTAACTGGTTGAACTAAGTCGATTCGAGGCAATGTACATGATGCTATACTCCTTTTTAATCCTCTCAACCTGCGGATCAAACGTAATTGATTTTTCCTTGTAGCACTACTGCGCTACGTCTACTTGCTCAATACTTTTTTTTTTTAATGTTCGCTTATTTGAATGAAATGATGAATGATTGAACATACTTAAAACAGAAACATTTAAATGGGTTCGTAATTTAATGCTTAATAATGTCTTTTTACAATAAATAACAAATGGAATAGGAATTAAGGACATACGAGGCACAATGGATGGCCATTTGTTGTTGTTAGTGCATTTTTCAATGATATGAAACACTTGAACCTATTGCCATTGTGAAAATATTTACTACCGGAGGGCATACAGACGGACGAAGGCGGCGACATCGACATAGAACAACGGCCACTTTGTAGTGTGCCCAAAGTGGACGTCGCGAACATTTTGACAAATGCGTACAACCTATTTTTCACAGGTGTTCACAAAAAAAAAAAAACGAAAAAATCAAATATTCATATCCGCTTTCATTTATACGTCCGGCGTTGTGACTCTATAAAGAACATAGTCGCCATGCGATCAGCTAATTTATCTCAAGTAGGAAAATCTCATAGTAATAGTAATAACAATGCAAACTATATAGCAAAAGTTGCATTGGATTACTTCAAATACCGTACGATGATCATTAGAGGTTATTAAAAGCTTCCCGAAGCCTTTTATGGCTCGCACAACACATTGACAATTAAAGGTTTAATACTTGATAATAATACCCTCGCTCTTCAAAAGTAAAATGCCCAATAGGGTATCGAAAAAGTTGTTAGATTGATATGCGTTGTGTGGCACGTAGTGATGGTTGAATAAAATTATACGTCACAAAAGGATTCCTAAGAGGCAAGAGAAATACAGATATCATGTAACAACGAAATTTTGATCGAATAACGTATAATTAAGAATTTCTTGCCAACGCAAGCGCATTTTTTTACAAATGCTTTTATGGTCTAAAATTTGCAAAATATCCTTAACCAAGGATTCATATGCAGGCTTTAAAATAGACCGATGTTTTCATTTCAGAAGCTTTTATTTTTCAATGTAAATCCGATTTTTCTTTAGTGAAGTGTACATGTCCGAATTGCAAACCTATTAAATCATACCGAAGCTTCTGCATAAAACGTGATTTGATTTACATTTGCAATATAGGACCTATTTTTAATGGGTGAATGAATTTTCGCTGGACTGACATATCATTTATCTAAGTCACTAAATTTTCTTTCCGGTTTCCTTCTTAATTTCACAACTGGCTTTCATAGAATTCCTTGTCAATTTACTTAAGTTGTTGTTGCTATTCAAAATTATTTATAGAAAATACCACCTTGTAGAATTCTCAAAGTTTTTCCGATGCTTATATCATAGTAGCTTTGCTTGAAAAATTCAAAAATAAGAAATTTCTTGCGTAGTGAAAAACAAATTTTATATTAAACGTTTTACTTACGGCTTTCCAATTACATGTGCTCGGAACTCTTGAAAAATAAAGAAAGCTAACCTTTTTTAAAGAAAAAATAAAAACACGCATAAAAGAGTTCGTGTCACTGCTGAAAATATATTTTTACATTTTACTGAAAGCCTTCAAATCGTCGAATTTTGACCGATCTTACTATTATTTGCCTACAAAAAGAATAGAAGAAAATTAGGAAATGCGTGAAATTGTGCATATACAAGCTGGCCAATGTGGAAATCAAATTGGTGGAAAATTTTGGGAGGTTATATCTGATGAGCATTGCATAGATGCCACTGGCACCTATTACGGTGACAGCGATTTACAATTGGAACGTATTAATGTTTATTATAACGAGGCGACAGGCGCGAAATATGTACCGCGAGCTATATTGGTAGATTTGGAACCAGGGACAATGGATTCGGTTCGATCGGGTGCTTTTGGACAAATTTTCAGACCCGATAACTTTGTGTTCGGGCAATCGGGAGCCGGTAACAACTGGGCAAAAGGTCATTACACAGAAGGTGCAGAGTTAGTAGACTCAGTTCTAGATGTGATTCGCAAAGAAGCAGAAGGATGCGATTGTTTACAGGTAAACCCGTATAATCCTCGATTTTCCCATTTGACATTTCAAAATATATGTCAAATACATATTTTTCAGGGTTTTCAATTGACACATTCTTTAGGTGGTGGTACAGGTTCAGGTATGGGAACCTTACTATTAACAAAAATTCGTGAAGAATATCCAGATCGTATTATGTGCACATTTTCGGTGGTCCCGTCACCGAAGGTGTCTGATACAGTTGTCGAACCCTACAATGCAACGCTGAGTGTTTACCAACTCATGGAAAATACTGATGAGACGTACTGTATGGATAATGAAGCCTTATATGATATTTGCTTTAGAACGCTAAAGTTGACCACCCCCACCTATGGCGATTTAAACCATTTAGTGTCTGCTACCATGTCCGGAGTAACCACATGCCTACGGTTTCCAGGTCAGTTGAATGCGGATTTACGTAAATTAGCCGTGAACATGGTTCCTTTCCCTCGACTCCATTTCTTCATGCCCGGTTTCGCTCCCCTCACATCACGGGGTTCGCAGCAGTATCGCGCTTTAACTGTACCCGAGCTTACGCAACAAATGTTTGATGCCAAAAATATGATGGCAGCTTGTGATCCACGCCATGGTCGGTATCTGACCGTGGCGGCCATATTTCGCGGACGTATGTCGATGAAGGAGGTCGATGAGCAAATGCTAAATATACAACAGAAAAATAGCAGTTTCTTTGTAGAGTGGATACCCAGCAACTGCAAGACGGCCGTATGCGATATACCACCACGTGGTCTCAAAATGTCTGCCACTTTCATAGGCAACACCACTGCCATTCAAGAACTGTTCAAACGTATGTCTGAGCAGTTTACGGCCATGTTTAGACGCAAAGCTTTCTTGCATTGGTATACAGGCGAAGGAATGGATGAAATGGAATTCACCGAAGCCGAAAGCAGTATGAACGATTTGGTATCAGAATATCAGCAATATCAGGAGGCCACCGCGGAGGAGGAAGGTGAATTCGACGAGGACGAGGAGGGCGGAGCCGATGAGTAAATGTCGATATAGTGCTCATCTTAAACCTACGTATTAGCTTTTGTTAATGCACGATTCTATCGCATTTTTCTACACGAATAGTTTCCTAAAGTAGGCACATTCTTTATATCCGACAGACAATCGTGTGTGCATGTATATATTATACATTGCGCACACTTGCACGCAAAGTGCATACTGCATACTGCATTACATTTATATTTTATGACTTGTATATTATATATATTATAATAAGGATTGTAATAAAAGCATTATTTAAAAAAAAAAATTCTTAGTGATATTACATATGGATAGGGTTCTGATAAATTATTGCAAGAGATTTTATGCGGGAGTTTACAAGCTCGTGCTTGTTAAGCATTTGATACGATGTAATCATGTTCTAATGAGAAATCGCTTTTATCAGAATTTGTGGCCATAGAAACAATGTGAAAAACCAAACAAACTGTCAAAGGGCTGCTAATGTGAGGTAGGATTTCCACTTCTCTTGCATTTCCCTTTTTAGCTTAATACAATAACATAGACCTCGTGTGACATGTATTTTGAAAAATTCTATTTTTTTTCTATTCGGAAAAAGATTATTTCTTTTTTCTTATGTTTGGTAAATTAGGTACCGTTTTTTTTTGCCTTCCTACAAGCGACCTTCTATTCCAGAATCGCATCCTTTCCATGCATCCTTTCAGAAACAAAGTTTAATATGATTCCTTAATATATCTGACAAGACCCTAAAGGAGAAATTTGCATATCTGAGATAAAATGTTTATATTTGTGGCTCTTATCTTAGAAAATAAGAAGACAGTCGGTCGGCCGGTTCGCACAAACTATGATAAACGTCGTACCATAAGCGGTGTAGGGCATAATGAGCATTAATAATTTGTAGTATTGCAAACGGGCAGTGAATTTGTACAAATTTAGGACAACGTCCCATTGAGGACATCTGATTCATTGACAAAATATATACTTTGACTAACCACAACAAAAGTGAAACCACCTCAAGGGGAAGCAAATAACGAAAAAATATACTTAATCGCAAGCAGCGGTTATAAAACAGTTTTGTATTGATTTGAGGGTTGAAAACCGTCTAACGTGATTATTTGTTTATAAGCAATCTCACGACTATCCTTTCTTTTGCAGGGCTTGCTTTTAAGAAGAACATAACGATGAGTTTAACAAGCGCAACAAATTTTCCACGACTTCTGAATTAAGCAATAAGTGAAAAAATGGTTATATTCGATGATAATAAGGCATAATAATAAAGCTACGTAGTTCGCAATTTATGAGACGGACAAAGTTAAGTTAATTCCGTCAATTATCTTGATCAGTATTCTTTTGCGAGATCACTAGTTTATGTTCGTAAGCGTCAATGTATCCAGGATGCGCTTAAAGCGGGAAAACCTTTTTTACACCTTTTCTTAATAAGTTCATATTCGGCGTTCAAAGGAACAAAAATAAAGTTACTATTGTTATTGCAATTTGAATTTTGTTATAAGGTATAATACTTTGTAATGCCATGAAGTTTTCGTTTCGCTTATATCGAAGTAACATAGTTGATAAAATTCAAGAAATTGATTTTTTTTTTTTTTAGTAACTTAGAATATTTTTCACATTAAACATTTTAATCACGTGAATATAGATCGTTTTGAAATTGGGGGAATTAACCATAGAAGGGAGCGCGAAGTATATTTTATTATTAACGTTTTACTGAAAACTCTAAAAGCGGAAAGTTCAGACGACATTAATTATCTACAAAAGAAGAAAATTAAAATATGCGTGAAATTGTGCACATACAAGCAGGTCAATGTGGAAATCAAATTGGCGGAAAATTTTGGGAGGTTATATCTGATGAGCATTGCATAGACGCCACGGGCACGTATTACGGTGACAGCGATTTACAATTGGAACGTATTAATGTTTATTATAATGAGGCGACAGGCGCGAAATACGTACCGCGGGCTATTCTAGTAGATTTAGAACCGGGTACAATGGATTCAGTAAGATCAGGCGCTTTTGGACAAATTTTTAGGCCCGATAATTTCGTGTTTGGACAATCGGGAGCCGGTAACAACTGGGCAAAAGGTCATTACACAGAAGGTGCAGAGTTAGTAGACTCAGTTCTAGATGTGATTCGCAAAGAAGCAGAAGGATGCGATTGTTTACAGGTAAACCCGTATAATCCTCGATTTTCTCATTTACGACATTTCAAAATAAACGTCAAATAAATATTTTTCAGGGTTTTCAATTGACACATTCATTGGGTGGTGGTACAGGTTCAGGTATGGGCACTTTACTGTTAACAAAAATTCGTGAAGAATATCCAGATCGTATTATGTGCACATTTTCGGTAGTACCGTCACCCAAAGTATCTGATACAGTCGTCGAGCCCTATAATGCAACGCTGAGCGTCTACCAACTCATGGAAAATACTGATGAGACTTATTGTATAGATAATGAAGCCTTATATGATATTTGTTTCAGAACGCTAAAGTTGACCACCCCCACCTACGGTGATTTAAACCATTTAGTGTCCGCTACAATGTCTGGAGTAACCACATGTCTACGGTTTCCGGGTCAGTTGAATGCGGATTTACGTAAATTAGCCGTGAACATGGTTCCTTTCCCTCGACTCCATTTCTTTATGCCCGGTTTCGCTCCACTCACTTCACGGGGTTCGCAGCAGTATCGCGCTTTAACTGTACCCGAACTTACGCAACAAATGTTTGATGCCAAAAATATGATGGCAGCTTGTGATCCACGCCATGGCCGCTATCTGACCGTGGCGGCCATATTTCGCGGACGTATGTCGATGAAGGAGGTCGATGAACAAATGCTCAATATACAACAGAAAAACAGTAGTTTCTTTGTAGAGTGGATTCCGAACAATTGTAAAACTGCTGTGTGTGATATACCACCACGTGGCTTAAAGATGTCTGCCACATTTATAGGCAACACCACTGCCATTCAAGAACTATTCAAACGTATTTCCGAACAGTTTACGGCCATGTTTAGGCGCAAGGCCTTCTTGCATTGGTACACAGGGGAAGGAATGGACGAAATGGAGTTCACTGAGGCCGAAAGTAGTATGAACGATTTGGTATCAGAATACCAACAATACCAAGAGGCCACTGCTGATGAGGAAGGCGAGTTCGATGAAGACGAAGAGGGCGGAGCAGATGAATAAAAGTCAGATCACATACCGTCAATATCTAAAAACTAATATCACGTCTTGGGCTACAGCGTTTGTTGCATAGCATCGTGTATATATATATATATTTTTATAAGTGAGTGTATATGCGAATTTTATAACTTTATTAGTAAATATATTTTACAACAATTTTAAATATCCGAACATAATATGCATTTCTTTTGCAAGAGACCCAGAGAGTTGTAGACGAAAGACTTTTTCGGAATATCTCGAATGTCGGGACTCTATTATTTGCAAAGAGTACATATTCAATTAAGATGACTGCTTATGACAAAAAGTCATATGTACTCAGTTTGCATTTCTTTCAATGTGAGGGTAAATGTTTGTCGGACTCGATTCATTCGCAAGCGGTTATTCTCTGCAAATAATTTCATTATTAAAGTTGGTTTCGAATGATTTTATAAAAAGAATTTGTTTCATAATTCTTTTATTTTGAACAGTTGTCTTAAATTTAATTCCATTAGTCAGATATCTCAGCGGATGACATTGTCGCTAACATTCTTCTTTTTGGACAGTTTTTGCCGATGTTAGCCAAATATTCGACTATATTTATAGTATTAACTTCGTTGTCTTTAGTAAAAGGAGAATGTTACATAGCATAAAACTAAGAAGAGCGTATTTTTTGAAAGATGGAATAAATCTGCTTAATGGTATACTTCACGAAGTTGCTCCAACTTTCACAACGAAAGTGTGGACTATGTTTTAAGCTATGAACTTTGCTCGTAAAGTAAAACTCAAAATTGTTATTGCCACCGATAGTCTCTCTGATAAAAATTATCTCTCCACTTCAAGCTAGAGCACCGTTAACAAGGTAAGGAATACCATCATAACGTGGCGTGATAAGATTAAACCGCATTGAATATCTACTCATGTCGGTTATTGCGAAACAAGCAAGCTGACCGAGTGACGAAGTCCGCTGCTTCTGCAGCTCTCGTTATTTATTTATTTATTTATTCCACTTATACAGAAACTCAACTAAAACAAAT